>ML477274.1:38720-70355 GCA_005239535.1 Nicotiana rustica
AAAAAACTTTATTTTGCCTCAATTCACAAATAGAGAAACATCATTAGCAACTAGGGAATCATATTAATACATGACAGAAGTGTATGACAACAAAGACATAGTGCTGAGCAATGATTAATCTGATTGAGTACCCTAATTAACATTTCTAGCCATAAAACTTTACCCATTTTTTTCCAATAGGTGATCTTAATGATCCCTAATTCAAGCTTGTTTCTCTCATAATGCTCCCTACTTAATGCTTTGGTAAATATATCAGCAATTTGATGATCAGTGGCACAGAATTCAATTGAGATCATCCGCTTCTCATAATTATCCCTAAGGAAATGGTGCCTAACATCTATGTGCTTAGTTCTCTTGTGATGAACCGGGTTCTTAGTCATACTAATTGCACTAGTGTTATCACAGTAAATAGGAATGCATCCCACATCTATACCAAAGTCCAGGAGTTGTTGCTTAATCCACAACAATTGAGCACAGCAAGAGGCTGCATCCACATATTCAGCATCAGCAGTAGACAAGGCTACTGAATTTTGTTTCTTGGTAGCCCAAGATACAAGGCAGGAGCCCAAAAAGTGAGCCATACCTGAAGTACTTTTCCTGTCAACCAGGAAACCTGCATAATCAGCATCAGCATATCCTACAAGGTCAAAATTACTACCTTTAGGATACCAAAGGCACAAATCAGTAGTGCCCTTCAAATATCTCAAGATTCTCTTTACTGCAGTGAGATGGGAGTCCTTTGGATTGGCCTGAAACCTAGCACATAGTCCCACACTGAACACAATATCAGGTCTACTTGTAGTAAGATATAGTAGAGATCCAATCATCCCTCTATACGTCTTCTGATCAACGGATGAACCAGGTTCATCCACCTCTAATTTTGTAGTTGTGGCTATTGGGGTATTTATCTCCTTTGAATCTTCCATTTTGAACTTCTTGAGGAGTTCTCTCACATACTTTTGCTGATGAATCATTGTTCCATGCGGAGTTTATTTGATTTCCACACCTAAGAAAAAGGTTAGCTCACCCATCATACTCATTTCAAACTCACTCCCCATTAGTGTAGCAAATTCCTTGCTGAGCTTCTCAGTTGTTGCCCCAAATATGATATCATCAACATAAATTTGTACAATCAAAAGATCTTTTCCCTTTTCCTTTATGAACAAAGTATTGTCTATTTTTCCTCGTTTGTACCCATGTTCCAGCAAGAATTTTGACAAACTCTCGTACCAGGATCTAGGTGCTTGCTTGAGACCATAGAGAGCCTTGTCAAGTTTATATACATGATCAAGTGATTCTTTGCTTTCAAAACCAGGAGGCTGTCTTACAAATACTTCTTCCTTCAAATAGCCATTGAGAAAAGCACTCTTTACATCCATCTGATGCAAAATGAATTCCATGTGTGAAGAAAATGCTATAAGAAGTCTGATTGCCTCCAATATTTCCACAGGAGCAAAGGTCTCATCATAATCAATTCCCTCTTCTTGGCTGTATCCTTGAACAACCAGTCTTGTTCGGTGTCTGCAGCATACCGTTTTTTCTCTTCTTATTTTGTCATTTACTAGCTATTCCTAGACTGGTTGTAATATCAAAATAGCATTACCTTGTATTGTTTCATAGATGCTCATGGCGGTTGAATCGATGTTTTCGGGCGGTGTATTAACTGTTTTAATTATTTATGTTGCTTTAAAATGTAAACTAGGAAAATTTTATGAAACATCGACAGTTTTGAATTAAATGGAAAGCTTTATGTGTTATTTCACGGTAGATTGGCTAGCCTAGTACCATGTTAGGCGCCATCACGGCCAGTTTAGGTTTGGGGTCGTGACAAGTTGTTATCATAGCCTAGGTTACATAGGACTCATCGGTCATGACTAGGTTTATTCGAGTCTTGCGGATCAGTACAGAGACATTTGTACTTATCTTCAAGAGGCTATAAAAACCTTAGAAAAATCTCACACCTTGAATTCTGTCGTGCGAATCTGTTGATTCTAGAAACTAAACTTCTGTTGTTTCATTCTCTCACAGATGGTGAAGACACGTGCTACCGATCAGGGTGACCAGACACCAGCTAGACCAGTGAGAGTTCGGGGCCGCGGTCGTGGCAGAGGTAGGTGTAATGACCCGATCGGCTGTTGTGCGTATTAGGACCCCGTTCTCTAAAATGAGACTTCCCACAATGGCTTCGTGTGATTTATGACTTACGGGGACGGGTGGTTCGGGATTTGGAAGTGTTTAGAGTGCTATAGGAACACTTGGTTCCTTAAGGGTGGCCTTTTTGGCCAAGTTTGACTTCAGTCAAAATTTTGAGCAAGCGACCTCGGAATTAAGTTTTGACAGTTCCATTAGCTTCGTATGATGATTGTTGACTTGAGCGTATGTTCGAAACGGGTTTTCTATGACCCGGGAGAATTTTGGCGCCCAATATAGGAATAAGAATTTCCTTAAGTCTGAAATTTGGTTTGGAACATGATTTTATGTTATTGAGGTGCGAAAGGAATTCGGAGACTGGGAATAGTTCCGTTATGTCATTTATGACTTGTCTGCAAAATTTGGTGTCATTACGAGTAGTATAGGTCGGTCCGGCACATTGTTATAGAAATCAAGAACTTGACGTTCTTAAGTTATGATTCTAGGGATTTTGGGGTGTGATTTTGCGTTTTAGTGTTGTTTTGAGTGTTTCGAAGGGTCGAGCGAGTCCGTATTATTATTTGGGACTTGTTGGTATATTTAGACGAGGGCTCGGGTGGGCCCAAGTGCCTCTCGGGCACCAAACCGGGCTAAAACCCAGCTGATGCAACTGCTGGTGCACCTGATCTGGTCTGACCGCAGGTGCGGTTACCCAGTCGCAGGTACGGCCCCAGGTGAGGCCCTCCTTTCTTGCAGGTGCGGTCTCCCCTCCGCTGGTGCGACCCCAGCCCCACTCGTCCAGCTCCGCAGGTGCGAGCTATTGCTCGCAGGCGCGAGACCGCAGGTGCGGAATCACTGTAGGCCAGACAATGTGTTCATTAAATACGGAAGTCTTCACTTTCCTTCTCAGTTTTCCTCCATTGTAAGACCTTGAGGGCTTTGAATAAGGACTCCACGACCAACCACTGTAAGGTAAGTTAATTCTACCCTAAAGTTAGTTTTAATTCATTAATTACTGGTTAAATTTACTACTAAATTAGTGGAAAAACCAAGATTTGGGTAGTGACTTAGGGTTCTTGAGGAATTTGATGAATTACTCATTTATTGCTATGAATTCAAGTAGAAATCGTATATTAACGATCCTTAGGCTATGGGTGAGTTATTCCTTTGATAATTTTCAGAATTCGAGCGTGTAGGCCCGGGGTTGAATTTAGGGAATTCTTCAAGAATGTTGAAATTATTGAATAAATAGGATAATCTCCCTACTTTGAACATGAAGTGATATACTTGTGCAATATTTCGCTAGTTGCGAGTCCTCAGGTGTAGAGTTCGGAGTTTCGGCCGCATCCTTGGTCCGAGAAGTAGATTCGACACGAGGTGAGTCTCCATAGGTGTTCTATATGCTGTGTTTAATTGTTTGGAAGCTACGTGCGTACAAAGTGACGAGAGTCCACACATAGCGACTATTATGTTATGTCGGGTAGCTTTAGGGCTCACAAGAATGTTTTTATGAGCCTTATATGTATCTTTAGGCGTACTTTTAGTTGCTTATTACTCTTGAACTAGCATGAAAATGGCAGAAGGTTGCATCCGAATTCCCAGTTAGTTAATCTCTGTCACAAGTGTAGTCTCTACTGATCTTATTGATAAATTCGGTATATATATATATATATATATATATATGTCAGCACCCGAGTCACAGGTATGATTCGCGAGCGAGGGAAGCTTTATGATAATTCTATATAAATATACTAGCACCCGAGTCGCAGGTATGATTCGCGAGAGGGGGAAGCTTTACGACCAAACAGTACTTAGATGTCTCCCTTACGACTCCGGCTTGTTGTCTTATTCCTGTGTGCGCATGACTATTTGGTATTGTTTCATGGATATTGGCTTGACAGAGATTTGGGGAAAAGGAAAGTGGACATTGTTATTCATTTTTAGTAGTTACCTGGATTTCTGTGCTTGATACGCATTTGTTGCTCACTGTCTTACAAGCCTACTATATTTCATTATATCCTGTCATATATTATACCGTTGGACCTTAGTGAGTGTCAAGTCGACCTCTCGTCACTACTTCTTCGAGATTAGACGGGATACTCACTGGGTACATATTTATTTATGTACTCATGCTGCACTTATGTACTTAACTGTACAGGTTCTGAGGCAGGTGCATCTGGTTATCAGACCGGAGCTAGATATTGACTGTAGCGAACCTCACTTCACGGTGAGCTACTTCTCCTGTCGATCCTCAGGCAGCACCATGGAGTTTCTTTTGCTTATGTTCCCGTCTATTTATTTCAGACAGTTGGATTGTATATTCTATCTTTTGTATATACAGTTAGTATGCGCGTGATACTCGTGACACTAGTTCATGGCACACACGTAGTATTTGTGTAGATTATGTCCGTACGTACATGCATATTTTGGACTCACACCTCATTATGACCGTTTTTGTTTAAAACTGGTTGATTACCCCTAATCGTTTAATAATCTAAGCTTTGTAACTTAGTATATATATTGACATGTTTAAGGCAAATGAGAAGGAACCGTAGTAGTGTAAATGTTTGCTTGACTGACCCCGCTGTTGGGCGCCATCACGACCTAAGTTAGGATTTTGGGTCGTAACAGTAGGGGTGCACACCGTGCAGCAGCCGGGGCAGTACCCGTGGACCCACCCATTGTTGAGGATCTGGTCCCCACCGCAGATGTTCTAGTGGGACAGACTCCGTCACCGACAAGGCCTATTGTGATTCGAGGTCTTTAGGAGACCCTGGCTCAGATTTGGACTGTGTGCATAGTATTGCACAGGCAGTCACTGTTTCTACTACTGCCTCTAATTCTCAGGACGGGGGAGGCACCCAGACTCCTGACGCCCGTACACCTGAGCAGTTCATTCAAGGGCTCTAGACGCCGAGGGCAGCTCTAGCCCAGCCGATCGCCCCAACTAAGGATTTTGTGATTTCAGTCATGCCAGATTACGAGCAGCGCAGGTTGGAGAGATTTGGTAGACTTCAGCCTCCGACATTCACTAGTGTTGAAGGGGAGGATGTCAGAGTTTCTTAGACAAGTGTTAGAGGATTATTCGCACTACAGGGATACTAGAGACCAATGGGGTCTCGTTTACTACCATCCAGTTCTCAGGGGCTGGTTTTACTTGGTGGGAGTCTTATGAGAGGCATAGGCATGTTGGTGCAGCACCCCTTACTTGGTAGCATTTATTTACTCTCTTCTTAGAGAAATATGTTCCCCAGTCTCACAGAGAGGAGTTGCGTAGATAGTTCGAGCAGCTGTGTTAGGGTGAGTTGACAATGACGCAATATGAGTTGAGGTTTTCAGAGCTAGATCGTCATGCTTCAGAGTTGGTCCCAACTGAGAGAGAGAGGATCAAGAGGTTCGTGGATGGCCTCACTTATTAGCTTCGTATTCTAATGACCAGAGAGAGAGTATGGGGTGCTACTTTCGAACAAGTTGTGGATATTGCCCAGGATATTAAGGCAGTTAACCATCACGAGCGAGATGAGAGGGAGGCCAAGAGGCCTCGAGGATCTGGTAGTTTCAGCAGTGCTCCTTCCGGAGGACAGTTTCAGCCTAGCAGAGGTCGGTCATTCAGGCCTCCTCAGCTAGTCCGCCTAGCTTATAGTGGTGCATCTTCGGGGCATAGTCCTCGCAGTTCTCATCCAGGACGATCTTCATTCAGTGCTCTCCCAACCCAGAGTTGATCCCGAGCACCATCAGTTCAGGGTTCCTCTATGCATGGTTCTTCTGGTGGTTATCCTAGTGCTAGGGGTTCCATTCAGTCCCCGCCTCTAGCTCCAGCGAGTTGTTTCGAGTGTTGAGAGTTTGGGAATGTGTGGAGGTAGTGTCCTCGTCGTATTGGTGGGTATTATTAGCAGAGGGGTTAGCCCTCGACTTCAGCTCCAGTTACTTCACCACCCGCCCAGGCAGCTAGGGGTGGGGGTCAGACATCTAGAGGCCGCCCTAGATCGGGGAGGTGGAGTAGGTGGAAGTCAGGCTCATATTTATGAACTTCTAGCCAGGCCATACGCAATGTCCTCAAATGCAGTGATTACATGTAATTTCTCAGTCTGTCACCGAGATGCTTTAGTGTTATTTTATTCTGGTTCCACGTATTCCTATGTTTCATCATATTTTTCCCATTTTCTAGATATGCCCCGTGAGTCTTTAGTTACGTCTGTTCATGCGTCGACTCCGATGGGCCATACTATTTTTGTGGACTGTGTGTATCGATCGTGTGCGATATCTATTGGGGGTCTGGAGACCCGAGTAGATCTGTTGTTGCTTAGCATGATTGATTTTGATGTGATATTAGGCATGTATTGGCTATGTCCGTGTCATGATGTCCTTGATTGTCACGCTAAGACCATGACCTTAGTTATGCCTGGTATTCCGAGGGTCGAGTGGAGAGGTTCTGTTGAGTATGTGCCTAGTAGGGTGATTTCTTGCCTGAATGCTCATCGTATGGTAGAAAAAGGGTGTTTATCGTATTTTGCTTTTGTGAGGGATGTCAGTGTTGAGACTCCCACTATTGATTCTGTTCATGTGGTCCGTGATTTTCCAGACGTGTTTTCTGTAGACCTGCCAGGCATGCCACTTGATAGGGATATTGATTTTGGTATTGATCTGGTGCCAGGCACTCAACCTATTTCTATTCCACCTTATCGTATGGCACCAACAGAGTTGAAGGAATTGATAGAGCAGCTTCAGGAACTCCTAGATAAGGGGTTCATTCGGCCTAGTGTGTCACACTAGGGTGCACCCGTTTTGTTTGTGAAGAAAAAGGATGGTTCTATGCGTATGTGTATTGATTATCGGCAAATAAACAAGGCTACAGTCAAGAATAAGTATCCTTTTCCACGTATTGATGATTTGTTTGACTAGTTTCAGGGAGCCAGAGTGTTCTCCAAGATTGATTTGAGATCCGGATATCATTAGCTGAAGATTCAGGATTCAGATATTCCCAAAACGACTTTCAGAACTCGTTATGGTCATTATGAGTTTATGGTGATGTCTTTTAGGCTGACCAATGCTCTAGCAGCATTCATGCATTTTATGAACAATGTGTTTCAGCCGTATTTGGATTCCTTGGTTATTGTGTTCATTGATGACATTCTGGTATATTCTCGTAGCCATGAGGAGCATGCTCGACATTTGACAATTATTTCACCGAGATTTAGGGAGGATACGCTTTATGCAAAGTTCTCCAAGTGTGAGTTTTGGCTTGGCTTAGTAGCTTTCTTGGGGCACGTGGTGTCTAGTAAGGGTATTTAGGTTGATCCGAAGAAGATAGAAGTGGTGCAGTGTTGGCCCAGACGGTCCTCATCTACAGAGATTAGGAGCTTCCTTGGTTTGGCGGGGTATTACCGTCGCTTTGTGGAGGGGCTTTCTTCTATTGCTTCGTCCTTGACCAAATAGACCCAGAAGGGTGCTCCGTTCAGGTGGTCTGATGAGTATGAGGAGAGCTTACAGAAGCTCAAGGCTGCATTGACCTCAGCTCCGGTGTTAGTATTTCCATCAACTTAGGTTCTTATTTCGTGTATTGTGATGCCTCGAGGATAGGCATCGGTTGTGTTTTGATGCAGGAGGGTAGGGTGATTGCATATGCCTCGCGCCAGTTGAAGACTCATGAGAAAGAATTATCTCGTACATGATCTCGAGCTTGCAGCCATTGTTCACGCCTTGAAGATTTGGCGTCATTATTTACATGGGGTACATTGTAAGGTTTTCACTGATCATCGTAGTCTGCAACACCTTTTTAAGCAGAAGGATTTGAGTTTGAATTAGAGGAGATGGGGTTCGAGTGTTCACTCGGTGTTCCATGTTTCCATGCTCCGGAAGTATGTTGGTGACCTGTCTCATGTCTTGGACTTCAGCTCAGTTCAGCTAGAGGGTGATATGTCTTATGAGGTAGAGCCAGTGGCTATTCTGGGTCGTCAGGTCAGAAGGTTGAGGTCTAAGGATATAACTTCAGTGAAGGTTTAGTGGAGAGGGTAGCCGGAAGAGGAGGCCACCTGGGAGACCGAGCAGGATATGCGGAGAAGATATCCTCACTTATTTGATACTCCAGGTATGTTTCTAAACCCCTTCGAGGACGAACGTTTGTTTAAGAGGGGGAGAATGTAACGACCTGGCATGTCGTTCCGTGAGATTAGCCCTTTTTTCCCTATTTCCGCTTTATCATGTGTTGCCTAGCCTAGTTATACTGTGTTGGGTCGGTTGGCTCGGGTTCGGAGTAGTCGTGGTGAGAATTGAGACACTTAGTCTCTTAAATGGGCTTAATAGTTGGAAAAGTCAACTAGGAGTTGCCTTATAGGAAAACAACCTCAGAGTGGGGATTTTATGGCTCGGATCGCTTCATTTGTTTTTTTGGGACTTAGGAGTGTGTTAGGAATGTGGTTTTGATGCCCGGAGTAGAATTGGTCTTGAAATGGCGAAATTGAGTTTTTGGCGATCCTGGTCGCCAATGGAAAATAGGCTATTGGGGTTGGAATGGAATTCCTGAAGTTGGAACAGTTTTTTAGTATCATTTTGGATATGTGTGAAAATTTTCAGGTGAATCGGACGCGGTTTGTGTGGTTCAGCATCATTGGCAAAATTTAGAAGTTTCTAAGTTCATAGGCTTAAATCCGAGGTGAATTCGGTGTTTTGGCGTTGTTTTGAGTGTTTCGAAGGCTCGACTAAGTTGAATAAGGTTATGAGATGTGTTGGCATATTTGGTTGAGTTCCCGGGGCCTCGGGTGAGTTTCAGGTGGTTAACGGATCATTTCGGACTTGGAAAGATTGCATATTTTGCTGGTTTCAGTTGCAGGAATATTTCTTCATCACATTCACGGAGGGTGTCTCGCGTTCGCGAAGAGTGTTTTGGTGAGGGTGGGTTTTTGTTCTATGCGTTCGCGAGGGAGAGCATGCGAACGCGAAGGTTAATGCTGCTTGTGCATAGCAGACGCGTGACAGGGGTCGCGTTCGCAAAGAGTGGTGAGGCAGCTGGGGACCCCAAATAATTGGCCTATGCGTTCGCGGTTGGTGATACACGTTTGCGTAGCTAGAGGCCAGTTAGGCATCGCGTTCGTGGGATGGGAGTCGTGTTCGCTTAGTGTAAAAAGGGGGTGTGTTGGTTTGTTCTATGCGAACGCGTGCATGTGGACACGTTCGTGAAGGGTAAAATGACTGGGCAGAAACTTTAAATTCAAAATAGATGATTTAGGTACCAAAATCAATAAAGGCATTAGAGAGCTCGGGAGAAGGTGAAATATGAGGAGATTTTCAGTGGAGTAATTGGGGTAAGTATTCTTCACTCACATATGGTTTAATTCCATGATTTAGTCTTGAAATTCATCATTTAATTTGAGAAATTAGAGTGGTAATTAGGGGAAAATGGTAGAAAAGTTTGATAATTCTTTTGGGAATTTGAATATGTAATTGAGGTCGGATTTTGATGATTTTGAAATGGGTAGACTCGTGAGGGAATAAGGATTCTAGTTTTGTGATTTTTATCGAATTCCGATACATGGGCCCGGGGGTCGGGTTTGGCCAATTTCGGGATTTGTGCTTATTTTGATAATTTTTGAATGGGTTTCGTCTCCCTAGCGTATATTGATGATATTATTCTGGTTTTGTTTAGATTAGGAGATATTGGGGGCCAATTCGAGTGCCAAAAGTATCGCGGATTAGTATTCAGGCCGGTTTGAGGTAAGTAATGACTCTAACTCTTGTCCCGAGGGTATGAAACCCCGGACTTCTCATTTTATCACTGTTTTGGAGTGGCACACATGCTAGATGATGAGTGTGTTGCGCGCACGGTTGGGGGATTGTGACTTGGTCCGTCCCGATACAACTATTAAGTTGCGTATTTGATTCTAATTCATATGATATTCATGTTTTAAGACTATTACTATATTTTGGGTTGTTCGCCATGTTTTGGGCCTTGTGCTGACCTGTTTGGACCCCTTGGGGGCTGGTTACTGCTATTCTTCATTGTGTTGACTTATGATTTACACTTAGTCATATCCTATTTAACTGATTTCGAAACTGAGTTTTATTTACACTATTTTGTGATATAAAATGATATTTTGGGTCGAGTACCCCGTTTTATTGATAGCCTGAGTGGATTTTTGAGAGATTTCTGACAGAGTGTGGCCGAGGGCCTATGTTGTGAGGATATTATGGGATCGGGCTTCACCTCGCAACATGTTACATTGTTTATGATATGTGAGAGGCCGAAGCCTGAGTGATTATGCCACGAGATGGCTTGATATTAACGCTTGGACTGTAGGAGCCCCTCCGAAGTCTGTACACCCCCAGTGAGCGCAGGTACCTACTAAGTGCGAGTGCCGCGTGCCGAGTGATGAGTGATTTGGGAGGCATGAATGACTTTGAGGTAGCCCGAGGGGATGATACTGAGTGATCGTGAGGCATGCTGAGTGACTAATATGCCGAGGTCAGTTTATGATACATGTTTTCATCCGAAAGACTGTTTATGAACACTGTCATTTTATATATTGAATCCCTTTGATTTCTAAGGAAATTGTGAACAGGGTATTTTTACTGAAATCGATTTCTAAAATGTTACAAAATATCGTATCTGTGTCTTCTAAAAGAAGGACTTAAATTATTGTGCTTTGATGATTGTTTATACGTGTTTCATAGCCTTAGGAACTATTTACTTTCATTAATACTGATTTGGCGTACTCACATTACTCCCTGCACCCTGTGTGAAGACTCGGGTGCTGGGTCTGAGCGCTAGCTATTCTCGCATTTCTCTTGGAGCCGGTTCGGGATTTTGAGGTACCTGTTCGGCGTCCGCAACATACCCTTTTTCCCTTCTTATTATTTCATTTACTAGTTGTTCCTAGACTGGTTGTAATATTGAAATAACATTACCTTATATTGTTTCATAGATGCTCAAGACGGTTGACTCCAAGTTTTGGGGCGGTGTCTTAATTGTTTTAATTATTTATGTTGCTTTGAAATGTAAACCGAGTAATTTTTATGAAACATCGACAATTTTAAATTAAATGGAAAGCTTTATGTGTTATTTCGCGGTAGATTTGCTAGACTAGTACCATGATAGGCCCCATCACAGGGGGGTCGTGACAATAGGACAATATCAAATGAATTTGCGCGAAATCATGAATGTGAATATGAGAAGTTATGGATGTATTTCAAAATGAGCATTTGAATGGTTATCAAGTGAAAGTGGGTAACTGATGGTGATTGGTTGCATTTGAAATAATTGAAGGATGTGAACATTGAACGAAACCGGAGCGAAGATTGCTCCTGTTAAGAGAACCATTACCAGTGTTTGGAAAAGCAATCGGTTCGTCGCTTTAAGCGCGAAGCGATGCGACGCGACCATATATCGCTTTTATCTGCCTGAGGCAACTCGACCGAGGGAAGCATCGCTTCAGTGGACGAAGCTACAAAGCGACAGAAGCGACGAAGCTATTACTTCTGTTAAAAAAGCATAGAGGGCCCTTTTTTTTTTAAAAAGTTTGTTTCTGTTTTTTTATTATACAAAACAGACCTCTAAATCGACAAAACAAACCCCTTCTCTCTTCTTTATAGACAAAACCTTGGTTTTTTCTCGCTTGACCATTGTTGACCCCTTCTCTCTTCTCGCTCGACCCTTTATCCCTTCTCTCTCGACCATTGCTGACCATTTCTCCAGTCCAAGTAATTTTCTTCTTCTCCTTTCTTCTTCTCATTTTTTTTTTCTTTCTTTCTTTCTTCTTTTTTCTTCTTCTTCTTCTTCTTCTTCTTTCTTTCTCCAGTCACTAGAGTCTGGACTCTAGACAACGCTTTTTTGATCTCCCCCCTCTTTTATTTTTCTTATTTATTAATTTTTAATATGTATTTTAGTTAATATAATTAATTATTATTTATATATGTTATATTTTTCAGTTTATCTAATCTTTTTAGTGTATATTTCAGTATATAAAATTAATTATTATAGTTTAAGTTTATTTGATTAATTCTATATGTATTTCATATAAGAAAATTCATTATATATATATATATATATATATATATATATATATCTGTGTGTGTGTGTGTTATATTTTAGTTTATTTCATTTTTTTAATATGTATTTTATTTTATAAAATTAATTATTATATATATATTATATGTATTTTTCAGTTTATTTTATTATGTATTTTTTTATATCTTAATAGGGATTTCAAAATGACTCAAAGTTCGAAAGAGAAAGACCCGACTTGGCGATATGGCGATAGAGTTAATGAGAAGAATTCAAATGTTGTATGCAAGTTGTGTAACAAAATTACAACGGGTGGAATTTGTCGCTTTAAATTACATCTTATTGGTGGCGATAGAAACGTCACAAGTTGTCTGAAATGCCCACCGGAGGTGAGGGAGGAAATAAAGAATTTTGTTGAGAAGAAGAAGGAGCAAAAAAATCAAATGAGTCATCAACCATTGGGGATCAATCTTGATGATGTTGATAATTATGATATTGAAAAATTGTCACTTCCAACAAAACGGGGAACGGGGGAAGAGATGCAATCTCTTCAAGCAGTGGATCATCGACAGGTACGAGTAGGACTAAAGGTCCCATAGATTGCTTTTTCCCAAAGAAGCTGGAAGAAAAGAGCAGTGGAAAATATGTACAAAAAATTACTAAGGACATTTTGAGGGATCGTGCAGTTAGAGCTTTTGCACGATGGGTCTATGATGTTGGGCTCCCCTTTAATTGTGTCAACTATGACACTTTTGGAGACTTTATTGAGGTCGTTGGTCAATACGGACCTGGAATGAAACCTCCCACTTATCATGAAATCATAGGTCCTTATCTAAATAAGGAAGTGGAGGGGACTAATAAAATTGTGTGGAACAAGTATGGTTGTTCCATTATGATGGATAAGTGGGCGGCAAGAACTGAGAAAATAATTATTAATGTGTTGGTGAATTCTCT
Organism: Nicotiana rustica; assembly: GCA_005239535.1. Lineage (NCBI taxonomy): Eukaryota > Viridiplantae > Streptophyta > Magnoliopsida > Solanales > Solanaceae > Nicotiana > Nicotiana rustica. The sequence goes on from ML477274.1 coordinate 51,802, forward strand.
CAAGGGAAGTTTGTTTCTTGAGTCCAGCGACTCATCCACTGACCACATGAAAATGTTCACCTTGTTTCAGAACACCATTTAAAAGATTGTCCTAAGCAAAGTTGTTCAAGCGGTCACTGATAATTCGAGTGAAAATAAGAAAGCAGGTGGCATGGTGGAAGGAGAGTACAAGAATGTTTATTGGACTCTATGTGCAGCTCATTGTATCAACTTAATGTTCGGGGACATTTTCAAAGAAAAACCCTTCTTTACTATTTTTGGCCAGGGCGTTAGGGTACATTCTTATATTTATCAGCAGTCCTTGTTATTGAATATGATGAGAAGATTCACCAGAAAAAAAAAATTGGTCAAACCGGGCAAGACAAGGTTCGCCACTACTTTTTTGACTTTGCATAGTATCCACTTGCAAAAAGCCAATTTGAGAAAGTCGTTCACTTCAAAGGAATGGATCAAGAGTAAATTTGCAAAGGAAATTGCGGGGAAAGATGTTGCACGCATTATTCTTTCTAATTCTTTTTGGAATAATGTCCTTCATGCTCTGAAAATTGGTGGCCCTTTGGTTAAAGTACTCCATTTGGTGGATGGGGAGCAAAAACCACCAATGGGCTACCTCTATGAATCTATGGATAGGGTCAAGGAGGCTATTCAAGAATCATTCACTGATGAGCAAAAATATGAAAAGGTCTTTGAGATTATTGATGCAAGATGGAATGATCAACTTCATAAACCATTGCATGCAGCTGAACTTATTTTGAACCCGTCACTCTTTTATGATCAGCATGAGAAATTCATTGGCTAAAGAAGTGTGGAAAGGATTCCATGAGGTTGTTACCCCAAATGAAGACTTGCAAGAAAAGATAGTAGATAAGCTTGTTATTTACAAGGCAGCTGAAGGACCTTTTAAGCTCCGACTTGCGATTAAACAAGGAAAGACGAAGTCGCCAAGTGACCAATTGTTTCTATATTTTATAGCTCAAACTTTAATGTATTTTCTATACTTATTAACTCTTGAACATTTTTTTTACTTCTACAGTTGAGTGGTGGGACCAATATGGTGTAGAGATTCCGGATTTACAGACTTGCGCTATCAAAGTTCTAAGTTTAACTTGTAACTCACCCGGATGTGAAAGGAACTGGAGCATTTTTGAACACGCGAGAAATAAAAAGAATTATTTCGTGTTTTGAGATAAAATAAATTATATCTCAATTGTCCCAACTCCTACTAATTAGTTGACACATCTTGTTTGTAGATTCATACAAAGAAGAGGAATCGACTAACCTTGAAGCGCCTCCATAATCTAGTGTTCATAAAATACAATAAATCATTGAGGCGTCTCCACAACCACCGCAATCTAATTGATCCAATTCTTTTTGACAATATTGATGAGGCTAATGAGTGGCTAATCGGAGTCCCCAAAAATTGTGTAGATGGAGAAGTATTTGAGAAGACTCTAATTTCACTTGGGGTGATGTTGCGGTTATTAGTGGAGTTCGGGAGAATTCTTATGGTTTAAGGGCGACTACTTCAAGTTCAAGCTCGATTAGGAAGGAAAAAAGTATGGCTACTACAAGTCGATACTTATCCCTAATTGATGAAGATGAAAGTGATCATGAAGAGGTAGAGGAGGGGGGAAGAAGAAGATGACGGACAATACGAAGATAATAGAGGAATTCAAGATTTTGACAATCTTGAAGAAGAACAAGAAGAGTAGAAGAATAAGATGTTGATTCTCGTAATTTAGTAGCATTGATTTTGCTTGTCCTATGGTTTGTGGAGGATTAGGTGGTACCTAGTACCTACTTTTAAGTTTTTAAATTGAAGTTTTTGATTATTTATAATTTTATAGTGTGTCTTTGCAAGGTTTACATTATGATTTTTAAGAATTGCGCTTAACTTTAATAAAGTGTGCGCTTCGCTTTTGAAGAGAGGCGAGCCCTTGTCGCTTTTTTGCAGTTCTCGTTCTTAAAAACATTGACCGGTTCCTCCTGGATTACCTGCAAAACGTAAAACACAATGCATGCAAGTACATATGGGATTACTGCGAGAATTTAAACATGATGCAAATTCCCTTTGGACCATGAAAGTTGTCTTTGGACGGTGCGGATGATGTACTTAGACCATGACGTCATGGGCCATGAATCATGTAATAAGGTATTCACACGCCATGAAATGATGTCCTCGGGCCATGAGAATGGTGCCTTTGAACCATGACACCTTTGAATAATGATGTGCAATATTGAGAGATCCTCAGGCCATGACATGGTGTCTTATAACTATGAGGATCATGCCTTCGGACTATGAGGCCTTTGGAAGAAATGGCGATGTTTCAGCCCATAAGATGCAAAGATATGATGCTCGGTCGTATGCGAAGAAAAACAAGACAGAGCTTAGTCTTCTATAAGATTGGGGCAATGCTTAGCCCCAGGCAAATAAAACTTAGTGCTAGGTTTTAAATAGCATAATGGAGGTAGCATGTGGTATTATGCAAGGACAAGGAAATGCTTAGCCTTAGAAAATTGAATAGGCAGTGTTTAGCCTCATGCAATAAGAGGAGATGATGCTTAGTCTCGATGCAATTAGGAGACAATGCTTAGTCTCATGCAAAGAATGTAAATGCTTAGCCTTATGCAATTAGGAAGGTCATGTTTTTCCTCATGCAAAGAGGAGACAATGCTTAGTCTCATGCAATTGAGAGACAATGCTTAGTCGCATACAAAGAAAGGCAATGCTTAGCCTTATGCGATTAGGGAGTAAATGCTTAGCCTTATGCAAAGAGGAGACAATGCTTAGTATCATGCAAAGAAAGGCAATGCTTAGCCTTATGAAATTAGAGAGGAAATGCTTAGCCTCATGCAAAGAGGAGACAGTGCTTAGTCTCATGCAAAGAAAGGCAAAGCTTAGCCTTATGCAATTAGGGAGGCAATGCTTAGCCTCATGCAAAGAGGAGACAATGCTTAGTCTCATGCAAAGGAGGACAATGATTATCCTTATGCAATTAGGGAGGCAATGCTTAGCCTCAACAAAGAGGAGACAATGCTTAGTCTCATGCAAAGAAGGGCAATGCTTAGCCTTGTGCAATCAGGGAGGAAATTCTTAGTCTCGTGCAAAGAAAGGCAATGCTTAGCCTTATGAAATTAGGGAGGAAATGCTTAGCTTCATGCAAAGAGGAGACAATGCTTAGTCTCATGCAAAGGAAGGCGATGCTTAGCCTTATAAAATTAGGGAGGCAATGCCTAACCTCATGCAAAGAGGAGACAATGCTTAGTCTCATGCAAAGAAAGACAATACTTATCCTTATGCAACTAGGGAGGCAATGCTTAGCCTTAGCAAAGAGGAGACAATGCTTAGTATCATGCAAAGAAGGGTAATGCTTAGCCTTGTGCAATCAGGGAGGCAATTCTTAGTCTCGTGCAAAGAAAGGCAATGCTTAGCCTTATGAAATTAGGGAGGAAATGCTTAGCCTCATGCAAAGAGGAGACAATGCGTAGTCTCATGCAAAGAAAGTCAATGCTTAGCCTTATGCAGTCAGGGAGGCAATGCTTAGCCTCATGCAAGAAAGAAAATGAGTGATAGTAGATTATTTCTTAGCTGGAGATGTGTTTGCGTTTTACAACTTTGGCGTTATGAAGATAGTGATTTTGATGTGTGTACGTGTTTGCGAGTATTCCTGTTATGTTAATTGTGCCTACATCCAAAGAACAATCGTGAGTTTTGCATGGGAGTTTGGTCCGTGATTTTTCCTTTTTGCTTTGCTTTTGTTCCTGTCTTGAGATCTTGTTTGAGTTACCTTGGGCAGCATCTGGCTGTCTGTAAAAAAAAATTCAGAAAATATGCGTGCATTTGTAGTTATTTAAAATATGGTAGTATGCAATATCAAGTAAGTTAGATGAACCAATGACTGTGACATTTTTTAGAGACATTGCGGCCTCCTTTTTATAGAATTTTCAGGGTCCTCCTCAATATTCTGCCCTAGTTAAAAGCAATTCTTTTTCTGCTCTACGTAATGATGAAGTTGGCTGGTCTTGCTTCAGAATTTTGAGGGTCCTCCTTAAAATTCTACCCCAGTTTCTGACCATGGTAAAAATGAAGATTTTATTGAGATGTGACCGAACCCATAGGGTTGCCTACGTATCCCCTCTTAAACGGGAATCAGGTCAAGCGTAGTTTAGTTACATCAGATTAAGAAATGAAAACAATCTATCTTTTGCTTGCGTCTAACTTGATAGGTTTTGGCCAAACTTCTCCGTCCATCTCTGCAAGTATGAGTGCTCCTCCCGTACGTACTCTGCGAACCATGTAGGGTCCTTTCCAATTAGGTGAAAATTTCCTTTTGGCTTCGTCTTGATGCGGGAAGATTCGCTTCAGCACCAGTTGCCCCGGTGTAAATTGTCTAGTCTTGACCCTCTTGTTGAAAGCTCTGGACATTCTGTTCTGGTAAAGTTGACGGTGACATACCACATTCATTCTTTTCCCTTGAATGAGATCCAATTATTCATAGCCACTTCGTAATCTATTTCGCATCACTGAGTTCAGCCTTTTGTATGATTTTCAAAGGAGGAATTTTGACTTCAGCGAAACTAACAGCTTCAGTACCATAGACCAGCAAGTGGGAGTTGCTCCGGTCGACTGTGGTACAATATCCAAGTAGAGCAATTGGTAACTTCTCGTACTATTGTTTGTGATTATCTACCATCTTCCCCAATATCTTCTTGTTGGCAGCTTCCACCGATATTGTGAAATAGTCTAGGGCCACTAGAATGAACCTGTGCCCATTTGAAGATGTGGGTTTGATTGGACCGATGACATCCATCCCCCAAACGGAGAAAGTCCAAGGTGCACTTGTTTTAGTGAGTTCATTGGGTGGTACTCGTATCATATCCGCATGTACTTGGCATTGATAGCGTCTTTGTACATACCTGATGCAGTTTGTTTCCATAGTCATCCAAAAACATCCCGCTCTTAATGTCTTCTTAGCTAAAACAAAACCATTCATGTGTGGTCCACAAGTTCCGGTATGTATCTCTTCGAGAAATTGGATGTTTCCTTGGCGTCAACACATCGTAATAACCCAAGATCTAGAGTCCTTCTGTACAGAATTCCTCCACTTCGTAAGAAATGGTTGGATAATCTTCGGAGTGTGCGTTTTTTAGTATGATTTCCATGCTTCGGGTACTCTCCTTTTTCCAAGTATTCTTTGATATCATGAAACTAGGGATACCCATCAGTCTTTTCTTTTACATGAGCATAATAAGCTAGCTGATTATGGATCTCTACTGGAATAGGGTCGATTGTCTGGGTGTTGTATCATGGAAGATAGAGTGGCCAACACATCTGCGAACTCATTATGAATTCTTGGAACATGTTTGAACTCTATCTTTGTGAATCTCTTCATCAACTCTTGCATATAGTACAAATACGGTAATATTTTGGTATTTGTTGTAGCCCATTCTCCTAGAACTTGATGTACCAGAACATATGAATCACCAATTACCAGCACTTCCTGAATGTTCATGTCAATGGACAACTTGATGAGCCCCAAGATGTAAGCCTCATATTCCGCCATATTGTTGGTACGCGAAAATCTGAGTTTGCGGATATCGAATAGTGTTGACCCGTCTCTGACACCAAAATTGCCCCAATACCCACTACTTTGAAATTTGCAGCCCCCACTGAAGAACATTCTCCAACCATCGTGGGTTTCGGTGATTTATTCCCCTACAAATGATACTTCTTCATCGGGAAAATACATTTTCAATGATTCGTATTCTCCTCCTACAGGATTTTCTTCCAGGTGATTTGCTAATACGTGTCCCTTGACCATTTTCTGAGTTACATAAACGATGTCAAATTCACTTAATAGTATTTTCCATTTTATCGACTTCCCCGTAGGCATGGGTTTCTGGAAAATGTATTTGAGAGGATCCATCCTTGATATGAGATATGTGGTGTAGGCACAACAGTAGTGCCTCAACCTTTGAGCTATCCATGTCAGAGCACAGCAAATGCGTTCCAGCAAAGAATATCATGCTTCGTAGGGTGTGAACTTCTTACTCAGATAGTATATGTCCTGCTCTTTCCTTCATGTCTCTTCGTGTTGTCCCAAGACTAAACCGAAAGCCCCATCAAGTACAGATAGATAGAGTAGTAGAGGTCTTCCAGGTTTCGACGGGACCAGGACTGGTGGTTTGGACAAATATTCCTTGATTTTGTCAAAAGCTTTCTGACATTCTTCGATCCAACTTGTTGCGGCATCCTTCCTCAACATTTTGAAAATTATCTCACATATCACAGTTGATTGCACTATGAAATGGCTGATGTAGTTGAGACGCCCTAAGAAACTCATCTCATCTTTCTTTTTCTCTGGAGGTGGAAAATCTTGGATAGCCTTAACCTTTGACGGGTCTAATTCAATTCCTCGGCGGTTGACGATGAACCCTAACAACTTTCAGTAGGGACCCCAAAAGCACATTTTGCAGGATTCAGTTTCAAATTATACCTTCGAAGTCGATCAAAGAATTTCCTCAGGTCTGCTATGTGATATGTACCCTTCTTGGATTTGATGATGACATCATCCACGTACACTTCTATCTCCTTATGTATCATGTTGTGGAAATTGGTTGTCATGGCCCTCATATAAGTGGCTACAGAATTCTTCAGACCAAACGACCTCATTTTGTAGCAGTATACTCCCCATGGAGTAGTAAAGGTTGTCTTCTCAGTATCTTCTTCATCCATCCAGATCTGATGATATTCCGCGAAGCAATCCACAAAAGACAGGAGTTCATGCTTGGCATATTTGTCAATCAATATATGTATATTGGGCAACGGGAAATCATCTTTAGGACTTGCTCTGTTTAAATCTCGATAATCGACAAATACTCTGACTTTCCCATCCTTCTTTGGAACTGGCACGATATTAGCCAACCAGGTTGGATATACAACCACTCTGAGAACCCTAGCTTTGATCTTCTTGGTGACTTCCTCTTTTATTTTCATACTAATATCCGGCTTGAACTTTCTGAGCTTCTGCTTTACAGGCGGACACATAGGGTTGGTAGGTAGTTTATGAGCCACTATGGACGTACTAAGACCAGTCATATCATCATAGGACCATGCAAAAATATCCTCATATTCTTTCAAGAAACGGATGTATTCTTCTTTCTCTGTCGGCGAAAGGTGGATGCTCACATGAGTTTCTTTGACTGTATCGAAATCTCCCAAATTGACTATTTCAGTCTCATCCAAATTGGACTTGGGCTTGTTCTCAAAATTTTTCACTTCTCTGATAATTTCCTCATGTATTATATCCTCTTCTAGTTCCTATGAATCATTATCCTTATGTTGCATTGTCTCATTACATGTCATAGTAGTAGGTTCATCAGGATAAGTAATAATAACGTTGTAGAGACAAAATGTAAAGGATAATAATAAATATTAAAACAGGAGACCCTTACCCTGGAGATTCTTACCAAGACCCTTACCAGGTTCATACCCTGTCCATGCAAATATGCTTTCTATCTTGCTACTCCACCATTTATCCTTCTCAATTGCATTGACACGTTCGATGCGATGATATGTTTCTCCACCCAACATCCTTCTATTATCAACAACTGGAACGGTTTGATTGGTGTAAATGGGATTACTTTCGTCCCAATGGATGATTACTTCCTGATGGTTCCATTCGAACTTCACGGCCTGATGTAAGGTAGAGGTTACGACCCCAGGAGCATGTATCCAAGGTCATCCCAACAACATATTGTATGTGGCGGATATGTTTCATACTTGAAATTTGACGTCAAACCAGGTCGGGCCCATCTGTAAACAGAGGTTGGTCTCCCCAATTGTGGCCTTTAGGGACCCATCGAATGCTTTCACGTTCATGTTCCTAGCTCGTATCTCATGCAAACCCTTACCCAGCCTCTTCAAAGTAGTTAATGGACAGATGTTAAGACTTGAACCCCCATCTATCAGGACCCTGGCAATGAATTTGTTCTCAAACTACACTGTGATATGCAGTGCCCTATTGTGACTCAATCCTTCCGACAATAGTTCGTCTTCATGAAAAGTGATCTTCTGGATTTCCAACACTTGCCCTACCATATTGGCCATCTCCCTACAGGTAATGTTATTGGGTACATAGGCTTCGTTAAACACCTTCATCAAGGTATTCATATGCGCCTCGGAGTTCTACAACAGTAATAAAATGGATATTTGAGCAGGGATTTTGTTTAGATGATCAACCATAGAATATTCTCTCGCCTGCACCTTTCTCCTAAGATCGTGTGGTCCATTCTCAATAACATGCGGCTTAGAAACAGCTTCTTTTCTTGTTCCTCCCAAATGTTCGGGTGTATAATCCCTACCGGTTCTGGTCATGCCTTGCGCTGCACCTGTTTCCTCCATTTTCTCTTTTCCTTTCCTTCTCGCTTTCACAGCATAGTCCCAGGGTATATCATTAGACATAAATATGGTGTATGTGCTACTGTCACATTGAAGGGTGTTGTCACTTCAACCTCAAACGGAGTTGGCGCGGCTGAGGGATTTGTTACTTCGACCTCAAACGGAGGTTGTGTGGCTACCTTAACCCCAATTGGTGCCTGAATTTGTACCAAAATAGGTGTGAGAGTAACTGGATGTATTTTACGATTATCCCCTTCACGAATGAGTCTAATTAACCCTTTCGGATCCCATTCTTCATCGGTTTCTATCACATTTACTCCCTCGCCACTGTGATCCGTAAGAGGATTGTTACAGACATTAGGTGCAGCCTCTTTTTCCTGTATAAATTTGGGGTCAATCAACGTTTGAATTTTATCCTTTAAAGTGCGACATTCATCAATAGTATGACCCTTCATGCATGAGTGGTAGGCACATGTCTTAATTGGATTAATCCAGTGGGAGGAATGTTCCATAGCAACATCAGGAATGGGAGTGACATAACTGGCAGCCTTCAGTCTCTCGTAGAGTTAATCTATGGGTTCAGCAATTAGGGTGTATTGTATGGGCGGTTTGCAGTCGAAATTTGGTCTAGGTTCTTGGTAGTTTTGGCGGGCTATTGGTGAATGGTAGTATAAGTATTGTAAGTGGCGGCAGGTTGTTGGTATCTGGGAGGTGAAGGCTGATATGTGGGTGAGGGTGTTTGGCATGTGAGAGGAGACTTTGGACCTTGGGCTACCATCACTGCACCTACTTCTTTCTTTTTAGAGATACCACCTGACTATAAGGCTTTGTTTATAGCATGGAGCGCTTCGAAATTTGTCACAATTCAGCTCTTAAACCCCTCCTCTTTTCTTTCTCCCAATTTGATGATGTCAGAAAATTTATGGTTTTCAATAACCATCAATCTCTCGTAGTACTGCGGATCCTGAGCCCGGACAAAGAACTCATTGATTTTTTCTTCTTCTAGGGGTGACCTTATTTTCATAGCTTCAGACCTCCACCGTGTAACATACTCTTGTAAAGTTTTTGTTGTCCTTTTCTTAAGATTCTAAATGTAGAAAACGTCTGGTGTGTTTTTCATATTAAACCTTAATCGAACCATTAAATCTGACGCCATGCTCACCCAATTAACCCATTTCTTTGGTTCTGACTCATGTACCAAGATAAGCATCTCCAATGACGCTCCTCATGAACAGCTTCATGCAGATTCTTTCATCCTTGCCAACCCCTACAAGCTTGTCATAATATGTTCTCAAATATACCTTCGGATCACCAGTCTCGTTGAACATTTCGACTTAGGAGGTTTGTAACCCTCTGGCAGTTCTACATCTGGTTGAATACACAAATCTTCATAATTTAAACCTTCGATGCCCTTACCACCTTCGACACTTTGAACTCTGCCAATAAGTTTCTAGAGTTCTTTCGCCATGTTCTTGATGAGCATGTCCTTCTCAGCGGATTCAGGTGTGTACAGGGTCTGTTGTGGGGCGTGGGGTAAGGTTTCCACGTATATGCGGTTGCTTTGATGGACTCTAGGAATTTGGGCATAGTGGTGGTTGTTCGTTTAGTTTTGGGGATCAGGAGTAGGTTGTGGTGCGTTTTAAGGAGTGTGATAGGTGGTTGTTTGTGGATACTGGGTTGGATGGTGATGATGTTGTGGAGGGGTCGATACTGGAGGAGGATTAGGAGTTTGAGGAGGTGTGTCATATTGATGAGGTGCGGGAGGATTTTACGAGTGTTGGTTTTGTGTGTTTTGGGGAGGTGCTGGGTTTTGGGCGTTTTATTGGTTAATGTCGAGAACGTTCAGGGTGAGGGAAAGGTTTGCCATGTTCCGGACCTGCTCAAGCTCCCCTTGTAACTCTAGTATTTTCTGTTCCAACCGTAAGACCAAATCGTTATGTGCCGGATTACTCCGACCATCTGAAGTTTAAAAATTTTGTGCGTGAGTAGCGTTGTCTTTCTTGATACCGCTCATATCGTCCATTTTGGCTTTTCCTTTGTTCTTGGGATCGCTTGGTGGAGGAGGAGGTGGAGGACTTCTGGATATGGTATGATATGCCGATGATGCCCGTATGCACGAACCAACCTTAGGGAATGGGAATAAACAAAAGAAAAGAAACAAAAGGTAACGAAGTCAGTAGGGAGTATGAATGTTAGACAGGTTTGACTCCAAACAGATTCAATGTTGATTACAAAAGTGATTGAAGGAATATGGAAACCTCCATGGAATATAACAGAACAGATTGAAGAGATAGAAATGATGAAGATGCAATGTACACTCAAGGTGACTCATACCTATAGGGAGGGTAACAGGTTAGTTGATCACTTAGCTAACTATGCCCTGGACCAAGGAAACATAGAATGTCATGATTTTTGGGAGTTGGATACAGTAAGGAGGAGGATACTAAATGATGACAAATCACAATGCCCATATTTGAGAGTAAAAGTGGCCAGAAACTGATGACACAAATGAGGAGAAGCACATGGAGTAATAAGGGACAGGAGGATACTTGTTACCATGCTCAAACCTGTAAAGGGGAGAGAATGGTAACACAATTTTCACTAACGTGTTTTTCTTTTTTGCAGGAAACTATCTTAAGTGGTTGCCTGGCCTAAAGAAGCTCATATTGGTGGTATTAATGCTTGGCATTCATTCCAAGGGAGGGACTAAGGGTTTAGACAACTACTTAACAGCATGGAGGATTAAAAAGATGATGGTACACAACCCTAAAGTGCTCAGAAAGTCTAATCGAATTGAGCATGATAGGGGGAATAGACTGCTAATCAAAAACAAAGGACACTGGACAAATCTGATTGAATCAAGGCTCACACCAAATTTGTTCAGATTCAGTTACATAGATCAGCAGTACACAATAAGAAGATATGGAGAATGGAGGGCAGTTGCATTTGGGAAACAAAGCAGGAAAGGTTGGAAAATACTTAACAAGCTGCCCAGAATGTCTAATAGAAATGGGCAGCAAGTCAGGGAGATAAATACACACTTGAGGTGCAGAAAGGAGCAGAGAAGAAGTAGTAGGAGGTTGGAGTGGCATAAAGGTAGCCAGGCAGGGCCACAACAAGCAACAAAACAGGCCAAGGAAAGGAAATTTCAACTTACAAGTTATAGGTTGGGGAAGAAGTTGAGACAGGCAAGGAGTAGGAGAATAAAAAACAAAAGAAAAATAATGCCTAGAAAGTCTAATCGAAATAGGCAAAAATATCATACAAGGTCTACTAAGGGAGATACAAGGAAGCTGCATAATAAATATGTGAATAAGGAGGATAGAGGACAGCATTTCAGGGATACAAAAATACAAGTGGGGTGCAGAAATGAGCAGAGGAAAAACAGTAGGAGGTGGGATTGGCATACAGGAAATCATACAGGGTCACAACATCAAATAAAACAGGCAATTGAAATGAAACATCAACTTAGGGGCATAATTGTTACATGGAGGAATAGGTGGAGACAAGCAATGGGTAGAGAATTAATAAACAACCAGAAGAAAGGGGATAGAGAAGAGGGATCATTACAGGAAGGGGAAAGGAGACACATAAGCAACAAGCAAATATATGACCTTGATGTACAAATCAGAAATGAAGAGTACATTAAGGTCCTTTTTAACACTAACTATGGCTTCTTTTTTGCAGGTACCAAATCAGGAACATCAATGTGTCAACAATTAAGACCCCTAAGGGCGATTCCTAATCAGTCCATAGGGGGAGATAAAGTGGCATGCATAAGGAACAAGAACACAAACAGGAATCTAACAGTAGAATACAATCAAGTAAAAAGGAAAAAACAAAAAGCTAAAGAAGAACAAGTACCTGTGGCTTTACAGATGCTACACTACAATGTTGAATCAGCTTGTTTGACAATCATCGACATGAACCATGCACTTCAATGGAGGACACAGAGGATACAACATAATGGCGAATCAGCTGGGTTTACATCGATCCTCACAGGCAGGAACCATGAAATCACAAGGAACAAAATAATGAAAAGAAGGAAAAAATTAAGACACAGCAGAAATGAAAAAGAAAAACTCCGATTGAGCTACTCACCAGCTCATTGGCGTCGATCTGGAACAGCTACAGTGGAAATCGAAGAGAAGAAGATAGGGTAAGTGAATGAAGGAGTAGTCAGAATCAAATCAAGGAGGAAAGACGAAAATCAAAGACAATGCAGAAATGTAACACATAAATGGAGATTCAGAAACTTACCAGCTCATCTCCGTGTGGTTTGTACAGTAATAGCCATGGACAGGAACAAGCTAGGGCGACAGAGTGAAGAAACAGGGATAACCAAATCAGTAAGGAAAAGCAAAATTTAAACAAAAATGAAACAAATGAGCTAAGATGGAGAGACTTACCAGCTTGGAGGCAAAGATCTTGGACTGGCGTGACAACCAGGAGGAAGGAAATAGGGCAAACGAGTGAGAGTAGTAGAAGCTTCTGGAGTGAAGACAAAGGCTGGAGATATAAAATGAAATATGTATGGTGTTATGACAGATACACGGAAATCACGCTTGGGCCATGTTTTATAAGACTTGGGCCCAAGAAATTGGCCCAGATCAGTGGCTATTTACTTGGCTACTCATTAAATGAATTGGGCCTGGGAGTTAATGAAAATGCTATTGGGCCAATCAGAAATGGCTGGTCTGGAAATCGAAGGGGCTACAAATGCAAGAGTAAAAATGGCTGTTTGGGGCTACGAGTGCAAGACATATTGAGCAGTCATATTGGGCTACACAAGAAATTATTTGGACTATTTTTTAGTATTTTAGCTAATTTTAGTAGTTTTTCATTTCGCTATATCACTATTGGGCCTGACAAGCCCAATTTTGATACTAGGTCTTATGTAGTTTCAAAGTTTACCGTCCTAGTTAGTAGGACAACATTCATGTTTTGTTTTTGCTATTATTATTAATAAAACAACTACTAGGTACCCAACCTAGTAGTTAAATTTGATTTTAGAAAAAAAAAAGAGTATGAGAAGGATGTTTGCGATATTTAAACATGTATTGCGGAATTATAAACTCGCGTCCTAATTTGAGGGACCTCGTTGGGACCGAGGTAGGCCTAAGCGACATATAGATTTGGAGAAAATTGATGCCAATAACTGCATCATTTCACTAATGTGAAACTGAACCAAATCTCTACTAAAACGATAATAATGGGAAAAGGTTACTAATGGCATTCGGCTTATTACAATCAAAGTCTAAAACAAATCTAGAACGCAGTAAAACATTGTTTCCTAATCTACTTGGTCCCAGAGGGACCTTCTCCATGCTTGGACTTCTTGGCTTCATCAATCAGGTTCCCCAGGTCACGCATGTCCAATAGAAGATAAGCCCTTGCTAGATGCCCTTCTTCGTTGCCATCTATATTCTGACAATCCGAGATCCTTTTCCTCATCTTCCCTTCAAGCTCTATCAACCCTTGCTCCAAATATTCCAACCTTTCTATTGATTTAGTAGCAATTTCTTTCCATTCGTTGATTGCTTCCATGTCCAGTTTATGTTGTTCCAAATTCCGGGCTTAAGACTTGAAAACCCTTTTGCTCAACATCCTATATTTGACTTGTGCTTCAGCAGCGTCGTCAATAACCTATTTTTCAGATTAATCCCTGGCTTGACATATCCTGCTATATCATCTACCAACCATGATGAATAGAAGTACACATGGCCGGCGTGATACCGATATGGATCGATGGTATCTCTCCACAATGACCTTTGGATTACACATATGTTGTGCCTCGAATTTGAATTGAATGGCGTTCCCCTTAAAGTCTTCTTTGTACTGGACCATTCTGGAAACCCGAGGTATAACCTGTTTTCTCCCGGCTTGCCTCATTACCCTTATAAGAGAATAAAGATAGATCTCTCTTAACCCGATCAATACAAGATGAGTGGTTTCTCTTGACCTGATGACGAACTCGCTGCTAGGGAACAATTCGAACATGCAATGCACTTTTTCGTCAGTCAAATTGCTGAAGAAACGCACCCAGCTTACAGCTCTTTCGGGGTGTGCAACCTATTTTGGATAAATGTCATTCTTTTCGGATAATGGTAGGCTATGCAGTCATTCAGTGGTTGTCGCAGAAGTTCTTGACAGTATTCACCTCTCTAAAAATGATGTAATAACCATACCTGCAGCAACAGATTGCAACCCTCGAAGTGCCCATACCTTTTTTTGCAACGATCTAGAGCCCGGTACATCTCGTCCAAGATCATAAGGACTATGGTGTAAGTTTTCCCTGAATTCCCTCCATTAAATTCCTAGCTACCATAGCTAAGCGAGTGTGGATCCTTTCACCCATCATTGGAAATATCAGCATCCGTAGAAAGCAGACAACAAATACAAAAACCTGGCGGTGTGTCCAACCCAAATAAGTAATGGCAAGTTCAACATGGTGAAGGCGGTATGACTTGATACGCCCGTAACGTGCATAAAGGAACTCAAATGGTATGTATGATTTCTTCAAACAAAGTAATTTATCATTTTTCTTGAAACCCGTCATTTTCAAGAAACCTCGGGGAGTGCGGTTTTTCAATACCAATAAACCAGGACTATCCCATGGGAGCCCATAGAAGCCCTCCTATTTCCTCTAAGAGAGGAGTCATTTCTATGTCACCAAAACGGAAGATAGCTCGTTTCTCATCCCAAAACATGGTGGCGGCCTCAACTAATGCATTATTTGGCTGAATGTCCAATAAGGAGGGTAAATTCCTGAGGACCCTTTTTACATGGTTCTTGTCACTAGGTGAGAGGTTTTTCCACCAATCAAGCAACAAAGATGGGATGCTTTGAACTATGTCGAACGTGGGGACTTCGAGCCTCATTTTTGCAAAACAAATAGAGTTAGCCCCCTCCCCCTCCGTATTTGACTATTCACACATTAATGATCAGCATACCGGTATGTTTTCTCCAAATAATGCACATATCATGACGGTGTCCATTGGGATCATGAAAATCCCGACGGACTTTTGACTAGGCTTGCCTTTGGGGGTTATCACGCGGACATCGTTCTTACCCATACCAGGTTTGGACATGATGCATGCAAAATTGACATTACAGTGGGGTTTCTAGAAGAGTCTAGACTGGTACCCTCAAGCGGACAACTTGAGAGGGAAAGTCACGGAATTGTCGATTGCATCGGTGATCGACGAGTTTTACCGCAAATAAGCCTTTCCAATTTAAAGGGTAATTTTGGAAGAACGCGGACACTCATCAAGCGCCGCTATGGAATTAATTGGGCACCAGTGAAATATGATGTGAAGCATGCTCTATGAAAAGATAAATAACACATTGTCAAATATTTGCATGATAAAATATATGGAATCAATAAGCACAATATTGGGATGAAACATAAAAGACATAAAAAAGAAAGAAAGAAAGGAAAATAAGAAGAACTTAGTTTGTGTAATATAAGGAAATACGATAAAGTAAGCGAGGGAGTAGGGCTGGGGGGAGACATGATGTAGCAGTTTTAAAAGCAACTTGGGGCAAATAAGTACGACTAGAAAAAGGGATATGCATGTTATATCCAATTTGAGCAAGGAAGGGTGGAGAAGGGAAGGGATTTTTCAAATTACTATGAATTCAAATAAAAGGAGAATAGGGGAGGGATGTGCATGCGGGAATAAAAGGAACACAGGAGCGGGATGTGTATGTGGAAGCAAATAAAAGAAAAAAAATCACTTTTATAAAGAAAAATAATTCATATAAGCCAAATTTGCTATGGTAAGAGCCTAAATATCCCCAGTGGAGTCGTCATGCTGTCGCGCCATTTTTTCTCGCGACATCAGGTTTCGACATGTGACAACTCTTTTAAGGAAGTATTAAAAGAGGAAAGTCACCACCTAATGGTATTAAGGTGCGTTAGGGCACCTACTTTTGCATATGACTCAGGTTTGACTAGTTTGCATCACCAAATATCGGGTAAGGGCTCGAAATTACCTCTAAGAGAAGGTGTTAGGGACTCTTCGAGGTCCACAAATGTGGGTCCCGGATGAACTTGAATTATATGAATTAGTCGGATAAACAAAGATATAGAAAGCAAGAAGTTTGAGAAATTTTATTATTAAAAGACTTTGAGTAAATGGGTACAAACACTTGATTCAAAAATAAAAAGGGAAATAAGATGGGGGTCCTAAGTTTTTTAGCCTAAAGGATCACACCGTGCAGCATAAATAATACTTTGTAACCCCCTCAAGATGGGGTGTTACTTGTATTATTCATCAGGCACAGACTATCATCTCCTGCTACCCGATTACTATCTTTAAGTTATTACCTAAAGCACAGTAATTCAATTATAAGTTGTGCCTCATGCGTGCACTACCCGTCCCATACCAATGGTCCAGGAGGCATTGGACCTCTATTTTGGGTGGTTCTAGACTTTACTTAGGCTACTCAGAAAATATCAAAACTAGGCGACATACATAACATATTGGACTTCTTATATAGGCAGTTAAAGGCTCAAATTAGCCTCCATAATTAAACAGCTAATCCACACAAAGCAGATTTCCATCTTAGGAAATTGAGATTAAAAAACTTAACTACCTATATGCATGATTTCTAGGTGATAGGCTTCAAGGCATGCAAGCAGTTTCAGGAACCGGTGAGATTTATAGATAGGATTTCATAGGTTATTACATACTGATTATTGAGAAGGCAAATTCCTCAATTATTAGCCCTATAATTGTTGAGCCTAGGTGATTTATCTAATAGAGGGAGTGGAAATCAGAATTACTCATAAACTGATAGTGGCCTAAGTGAATGATGAACAGTGTTTAAAGGGGCGTCATTACCAGTTATTAAGGTGAGCAGTGACATCCTATAGGCAGGATTTCTATCGATTAATATTTGGGAGTCTGATTTTATTATTAAACCTTATAGGTAGATTCTCGAGGTGAAATATGCAATACCATAACAAATGACATGATTAGATTCCTATATGCATGATCTCTAATAATGTGAATTAACAAAAAATTCAACGATATTTCCTACGGGCATGTTCTCTAACAACATATAGCTACAAAGATATTGAGGCTTTTGAGCTTATTCTTTACTAATAAACAAGTAGTGCAAGTGTGTGTGTTTTTTTCTAATGGCATGCTTTCTATAGTGTACATAGAGAATGAATAACATATAGCAAGTGCACCATTCAATCATAGGCATGTTATCTACCCATCACATATTAATATTAGAATTTACCCCATCCTCTTTTACTAGCACCCCAATCGTTTATACAAAGATATTATTGTAGACTCAAATTAATAAGTAGAGTAGTAATATTACATCACAATAGACAAGCCTATAGCATGCCAAAATAAAACAACTAAATACCCAGCCTCGTTGGGCCTTCATTACTTCTGAAATAGTACACTTACGCATTCAAAAATAATCACACGATCACAGGTCCATAGGGGAGTTCAGACCCCTTTCAATGAGCCATAACACCATGTATTGCATCCCTTGGAACACCCAACATAAAAACATAGTAGATGATAGCTAGGGAAGTATAGCATTAGGGATAGTTTGGAGGTTAAGAGGAATGACTAGGGCCAAGCCCCTAGTGTGTTAGAGTTTACAAGGGCCTCAAATGGACCCGGAGCAATGCTCACACTAGGGAGGACAACAAAGAACCTAGGTAGCCTTGGCTTTCAACTGGCTAAGAATAGGAATTCAGAATACCAAAACAACAAGTAAAGAGAATGGACAGAAATTTTTAGAATGATCATACATCATAATTGGTCAGGTAGAACAACAAAATTCAGCCAGGGTCTAAATTAAGTCAAATTTGCAAACATACCTAGTTTGCACTAGTTGACATTTAAGGATCTAATTTAAGTCAAGTCTAACCTAAGGCCATATCAATACTTGGACATAATGGACCATATATTGGTTATCACATAAAGGAGAAAATAGCAAATGAACCAAGGCATACTGAAATCATGTTAGCATAGGAGTGAGGTCCTAGTTAACAAAAATAGAGTGTTTGTCCTTTAGAAACCAGGATAACATGAAACAAGTTTAGAACATATTTTAAGGAAGCATTAAAGAGAATTCCAATTCACATGACTCAATAGAAGTTCATTCAAGTAAGGGGGGG
>ML477276.1:0-33527 GCA_005239535.1 Nicotiana rustica
GGGGGGATATAAAGTCATGTCAATAATGAAGTAAGGTCACAACGTGAGTATCCAAATTGAAACAACAAAATTAATAACACTGAAACAAGTGCAGTAAATATCAAACATGAAACAACAGATATAATAACACCGAAACAAGTGTAGTAAATATCAGACAGGAAACAACGGAGATAATAACACAGAAACAAGTGCAGTAAGTATAAAACTTGAAATAACAGAAATGCTAATACAAAGACAAGTGCACGGTATCACCCTTCGTGCTTTTATTCTCATTCTCACCATAAATCAATAAAAACGACACGACATCACCCTTCGTGCTTTTACTCTCATCCTCACCAAATAATAATAAAATCGACACGGCATCACCCTTCGTGCTTTTACTCTCATCCTCACTATAAATAAATAGAAATGGCACGGCATCACCCTTCGTGCTTTAAAATTTCATAATATGGCACGACATCACCCTTCGTGCTTTTACTCTCACTCACAATATCATGCACGGAATAACCATTTGTGCTTTTACACTCTTCCTCGCCAAAACAAATCAATGACAACAATCCAGCAAGGAAATCAACAGTATAAACAATAATAAAATCATAACGTCCCGGCAAGGGAGTCAACAATAGAAACCAAATCATCCCCGCAAGGGAAACAACTATAACCAATCTCGCTTAAACAGTTAGCTCCACGGAATAAATATCAACTTGAACCAATACTCAATAATAAGCAACACCAAGGAAATATCATAAACATGGATAATTATCAAATTAAGCCTAAGTAGTACTTAATGAAATAGAAATCATATGAATCACAATATACGACTCACGGGCATGCTTGACACCAATTATTGCTAACCAATCACAGGCGAGATAATACTAATTTAACTAAATAGGCAGTTTATGAAGAAAATATAGCATAATGATAGAAGAGGTAAAGTCTTTAGTTAAGTTAATTAAGGTCAAACGCACAACAAAGGGGACCAAAAAACAAGAAATTCTAATTCAAATAGGAAATGATGAAATTAGCAATCAGGAACGCAGTCATAACAATTATAAATTCATACACATGAAGTATAAGGACCTAAGGACTCTAAAAGGCCAACCTTTTACAAACAAGTTTGTGTACGCACTCGTCACCTCACGTACACGGGCTACAATCAACAGAAATGACTCAAGGTTAGGCAAGATACTTACCTCGAAAATGACAATCCGGTACTCTAAAATGGACTTCTCGGACAAAAAGACCTCCTTATAGCTCAAATCCAACTATAACAACTCCAAAACACACATAAATTGTATAAGTAACTATTATGAATAATAAAGTTTCAATCTTTACAAAAATATAAAAATCGACCCAAAAGTCGACCCCCCCACCCGCACTTCGGAACCCGACAAATTTTACCAAATCTGAATACCCATTCCAATACATGTTCAACCATACAAAATTTATCAATTTCCGATACCATTTGGTCCCTTAAATCACGATCTTTCATTTTAGAATGTTTCTTTCAAAACCAACATTTTCCTCAACTCAAAACACAAATTAAACGATGAAAATAAAGATAAAATCATGGAATATATTTAATTCAAGTCGAAGAACGCTTACCCAGTCGAATTTCGTTAAAAACCCAACAAAAATCGCCAAGAACCGAGCTCTAGAAGTCAAATTGTGATAAAAATGGTGAAACTCTCGATTTTGGTATATAATCTGCCTGCCCAGATATTTGTTCAACGCGATCGCAGACGAAAAGATGTGATCGCATAGAAGGGAAAATGGCCACTGGTCAACATGCACTACGTGATCGCGTGAACCACTGTGGGATCGAAGAAGAGGAGGAGGGGATGCATATGCGAACGCGTGGGAAGTCTGGCGATCGCATAGAGTAACAAGCACTGGCTCAAGGCCATGCTCTTTATTGTGCAATCGCGTGAGGAAGAGATGCGAGCGGAGTATAAAATTTACAGAGCTACGCAATCGCGTACTGGAGAGTGCGAACGCGTAGAAGAAAACTTGGGTGGCTCGATAGGACACTATGCGATCGCACCTAAGCCTATGCAATCGCATAGAAGGAAAAACCTCCAGACAGGACATCAATTAGAATTTGAAGGAATTTGACCCGAAGCCCATCTGAAACACACCTGAGGCCCCTGGGACACCGTCTATACACACAAATAAGTAATATAACCTAGCACGACCTCGCTCAAGGTTTCAAATCACATAAAACAACACCAAAACGATAAATCAAACCAAAAATCAAACTTATGAATTTTTAAATCTTCAAATATCAAAACTCGTGTTGAAACCTATCAATTAAACTCGGAATGACGTGACATTTTGCAGACAAGTCCCACTTAACATCCCGGAGCTGCTCTAACTCTCGGAATTGCATTCCGACCCCGATATCCTAAAAATTCAACAGTGGTCAAACTTCTCCATTTTCCAAACTTCCAATTTTCCAACTTTCGCCGAATTACCTAAAATTACTCTACGGACCTCCAAATCCAATTCCGGATGCGCACCTAAGTACAAAATCATCATATGAAGATGTTGACATCACCCAATATTCATTCCGAGGCTGTTTACACAAAAGTCAAACCTCTCTTCCAAAATTGAAATGTTTTCTCCCAATTTGACTCTGGATTATCCAGTAACTGAATCCAACCACGCACGCAGGTGGATATACATAATGTGAAGATGTTCAAGACCTTACACCACCGAACGAAGCTTAAATTCTCAAAACGACCGGTCGGGTCGTTACATTCTCCCCCTCTTAAACAAACGTTCGTCCTCGAACGTGCCAAGATTCACCACAAACTCATCCAATCACTGAATGTACACTTCCAACACACACCCGCGGGTGATCCCATGTCACCCCAACCTACACACTTCTGATGCCACCATCACAACTGCAATTCAGCCTTCCTATCACCACCGATAAGCCTCATACCTCAATTTCTCACCTTATACTCATTTCCAAAAGACCGATCCCAAATCCATATCCGACATCAGCCTCAACCAGCTGCAGAAACTTGTGACCAAACCCACAAGGTATGACCACACAATATAGCACACCATACATAGGCTCGTAATAACACTTCTGATCACAATAGCTGCCTGGAATCAATCTAGCACTAGCGATTAGCCTCACATCTGAAAGAACTCTGTTTCCAAGCCCCATAATACCAATAATGATGAAACAAACATGAAGACCTCATTATTAGACACCCGAATAACCAAACCACAACTAACACCACCGGGCACACAACCCGCAAGCTAAAACTAAAGAAGCACAAAACAAAAATGATTGAATATGAAAAGAGAAACATATAAAGGAACTACCAAACAAGATCACAGGCACAACACTCTATCAATACTGACCTACAAAAGCAATATAACAAGGAAAAAGTAAAGCATGTGAAAACTCTAGGCCTCATCTGTCGCCAATCCACTGAAAGATAGGAGGGTGGTACATCCTGTACCTCTCAAGTCTAAGTTATTCTTCCTCCGACGTTGCTTCCCTAACCACGGGCTGAACTGAAACCACATGCTCTGCTTCCATGACAACTGGAACCTGACCAACATGTATTTCGCTGCTCTGAAGTGTAGTAGGCGGAAGTCTGAGCTCCTCCCCCCATCTGTGAAGTATCTAGTGCACCCGAAATTAATCCCACCTGAATCAATGTACTAATCATACTCAAGAACTGTGCCAAGACTCCTGATGACCGGGCGTAACAACAGGCATCTCCGGTAACTGTTCCCCAACCAGAACTACTAGCGGCTGCTCTGGTAGGTGTCCTAACTACGACTTGTGCTCCTCGTCGGCTTCTGCCTCTAACCCTTACGACATCTGTCTCGGAGGTAACATCATCAGGAAACCAGCTCGTGTCCTCACCATCAGTGAGAGAATGGAATGGAAATTTCAAACTTTAAGATCAATAAGCTCGCACGATAGGAATGAAGGAAGCAAAATTGTTCTAATAGTTCCGCAGCCTCTCGAAGATAAGCACAGACGTCTCCGTACCAATCCGCAAGACTCTACTAAACTCGCTTATGACTCGTAGCACCTATGAACCTAGAGCTCTGATACCAACCTGTCACGGCCCAATTTTCCCTCTGTTAGGTATCGTGATAGCACCTAGTCCCAAGGACTAGGTAAGCCTATTTTTAACCAAACATCAATTATGATATAAGAATCGTTCAAGCGCTTTTTTATATAAACCTCAACACTTTACACTTTTTCCCAAAACCCGGTAAATACAGGTCATAAGCTTTACATAATTTACACTAAAATCTCTAATTACCACTGTTCGGAGCAAATACAACAGTGTATGAACAAAATACAAGAAGGTGACTCCGAAACCGCGAACGCTGAAGCAGCTTTACCGTGAGTCTCCAAAACAACAACCGCGTTGCTAGCAATCAATCGGCCGGCTATGTAATAACCTGGAATCTGCAAAACAATGTGCAGAAGAGTAGCATGAGAACGCCACAACAGTGCCCAGTAAGTAACAAGACTAACCTCGGTGAAGTAGTGGCGAGGACTAGTCAAGACACCACTGGTCTAATATAAGAAACAAACATAAATATAGTATATGACCGAAATATGAATTCTGTTTAATGACTACACAATATAGTAAACAACAGAACAACTAAAATACAGAAGGAAAAGTAGCAAACAACAATAGAACAGCATAGTAATACACAAAAAGATGGACAAAGACACAAGTCAAAAGCCGGAAAACACAACACAGTAAGAATACTGGTAACTCAGCACTACAATAATATCTACCTCAGACCTTAGCTAATAGATCCAATAATTCAGTCAAAACTTCGAATGTAACCTTTCACCCACAAGTTTAAATTGAAATCCTTAAAAGATATTCATTTCAAAATAGGGAACTTGTTTTGAAAGGTACTACCTCCAAATATATATATACATAGTTTGCAGAAAGAATATCCTTAAATGTAATTCCTTTAAGATAAACGTTTAAAAAATATACTTTCTCAATAAATGTCCTTCACTCATAGTTTTTCTCCGAGAATAAATGTTTTACTAATATGCCTTTCGTCATAATAGCCTTTCAACTACACCTTTCTAATAAGTATACTTCAAATACAGATTCGTCGAGATAAAATCGTCGGGATCTCAGTCCAATAGTTCATAATTAGTCATGCGGTATATAGGAGGGGGGGGATATCAAGTCATGTCAATAATGAAGTAACGTGACAATGTGAGTATCCAAATTGAAACAACGAAATTAATAACACTGAAACAAGTGCAGTAAATATCAAACAGGAAACAACGTAGATAATAACACATAAACAAGTGTAGTAAATATCAAACAGGAAACAACAAAGATAATAGCACAGAAACTAGTACAGTAAGTATCAAACTTGAAATAACAGAAATGATAATACAAAGACAAGTCCACGCATCACCCTTCGTGTTTTTACTCTCATTCTCACAATAAATCAATAGAAATGGCGCAACATCACCCTTCGTGCTTTTACTCTCATCCTCACCAAATAATAATAAAATCAACACGCCATCACCCTTCGTGCTTTTATTCTCATCCTCACCATAAATAAATAGAAACGGCACGGCATCACCCTTCGTGCTTTTAAATTTCATAATACGGCACGGCATCACCTTTCGTGCTTTTCCTCTCACTCACAATATCATGAATGGAATCACCCTTCATGCTTTTACACTCTTCCTCACCAAAACAAATCAATGACAACAATCCAGCAAGGAAATCAACAGTATAATTAATAATAAAAATTACAATGTCCCGGCAAGGGAGTCAACAATAGAAACCAAATCATCCCGGTAAGGGAAACAACTATAACCAATCTCGCTTAAACAATTAGCTCCACAGAATAAATCTCAACTTGAGCCAATACTCAGTAGTAGGCAACACCAAGGAAATACAACATGGATAATTATCAAATTATGCCTAAGTAGTACTTAATGAAAATGAAATCATATGAATCAAAATATACGACTCATAGGCATGCTTGACAACAATTATTGCTAACCAATCACATGCGAGATAATACTAATTTAACTATATGCATTTTATGAAGAAAATATAACATAATGATAGAAGAGGTAAAGTAATCAGTTAAGTTAATTAAGGTCAAATGCACAACAAGGGGGACCTAAAAACAAGAAATTCTAATTCAAATAGGAAAGGATGAAATTAGCAATCAGGAATGCAGTCATACCAATTATAAATTCATACACAGGAAGTATAAGGACCTAAGGACTGTAAAAGGCCAACCTTCTACAAACAAGTATGTGTACGCACTAGTCACCTCACGTACACGGGCTACAATCAACACAAATTACTCAAATCCTAAAGGGTAATTCCCCCACACAAGGTTAGTCAAGATACTTACCTCGAAGACGAAAATCACGTACTCTAAAATGGACTTCTCGGGCGAAAAGACCTCTGTAGAGCTCAAATCCAACTATAACAACTCCAAAACACACATAAATCGTATAAGGAACTATTCTGAATAATAAAGTTCCAAGCTTTACAAAATTATAAAAATCGACCCCCGGGCCCGCTCCTCGGAACCCGACAAAATTTACAAAAACCGAATACCCATTCTAGTACGAGTTCAACCATACAAANCAACTCCAAAACACACATAAATCGTATAAGGAACTATTCTGAATAATAAAGTTCCAATCTTTAGAAAAATATAAAAATCGACCCAAACGTTGACCCCCGAGCCCGCACCTCGCAACCCGACAACTTTTACGAAATCCGAATACCCATTCTAATACGAGTTCAACCATACAAAATTTATCAATTTCCAATACAATTTGGTCCCTCAAATCAAGATTTTTCATTTTAGAAATTTTCTTTCAAAACCAACATTTTCCTCAACTAAAAACACAAATTAAATGATGAAAATAAAGATAAAATCATGGAATATATTGAATTCTAGTTGAAGAACACTTACCCTATCGTATTTTCTGAAAACCCCATCAAACATCGCCAATAACCGAGCTCTAGAAGTCAAATTATGATAAAAATGGTGAAACCCTCAATTTTGGTATGTAATCTGTTTGCCCAAATATTTGTTCAACGGGATCGCGGACGAAAAGATGCGATCGCATAGAAGGGAAAATGGCCACTGATCAAAATGCACTACGCGATCGTGTGAACCACTGTGCGATCGCAGAAGAGGATGGGTGGATGCATATGCGAACGTGTGGGAAGTCTGACGATCGCATAGAGTAACAAGCACTGGCTCAAGGCCATGCTCCCTATTGTGTGATCGCGTGAGTAAGAGATGCGAACGCTGAGTATAAAATATACAAAGCTACGCGATCGCATACTGAGTAGTGCAAATGCGTAGAAGAATTCTTGGGTGGCTCGATAGGACACTATGCGATCGCGCCTAAGCCTATGCGATCGCATAGAAGGAAAAACCTGCAGACAAAACATCAATTAGAATTTGAAGGAATTTGAACCCAACACTATCCGAAAGACACCCGAGGCCCCCGGGACCCCACCAATGCACACAAAAAAATATTATAACCTAACACAGACACCCTCCAGGTTTCAAAACACAAATAACAACACCAAAATGATGAATCAAACCAAAAATCAAACTTATGAATTTTCAAATCTTCAAATATCAAAACTCGTGCCGAAACCTATCTATTCAACCCAGAATGACGTGAAATTTTCCAGACAAGTCCCAATTAACATCCCCGAGCTGCTCCAACTCTCGGAATGGCATTCCAACCCCGATATCCCAAAAAGTCAATTTTGGTCAAACTTCTCCATTTTCCGAACTTCCAATTTTCCAGCTTTCGCCGAATTACCTCATGATACATTTGCATTACGGACAACAAAAATACATTAAGTCTCGAGTCTTAAAATGAGTTGTTGCATCTCTTATATTGGTATTTTTGGATCCGAATCCGAATTTTTCGAGCCCCAAAATAGAGATCGAACACTAAATTGAGATTAAAAAAAAATAGACATAAATGATCTGCACCTATGACTTACCACGGCCCAATTTTCATCCCTAGCATGTCGTGGTGGCACCTAGTCTTCAAGACTAGGTAAGCCTAACAAACATGCGAAATAATTGAATCAATAATCAGAAAGCTCAAAACGTCAACAACTGCGTAAGGTAAAAACTACAACTCAAATTATATACAACTCCAAATACCTGGTTGGTATAAGCACAAACTCTAGACACAATGTTGCACAATCCTTTACATCATCTCTATCAACAACAACGACAACTACCCAGTATATTCTAACCATGTGGGGTCTGGTGAGAGTAGGATGTACGCAACCTTACACGTAACCTAGAAGGGTAGAAAGAGTGTTTCCGAATGACCCTCGGCTAGAGAAGATGAAGGGAGCCCCGATAACAAGTGATAGCAAGACAAAATGTTAGAAAACTAAATCGGAGATAATAATAAAGAATATGCAAGGAGTACCAATAACAAGTAATAGCAAAAGAGTCTATTCAGGCAAATAGGCCCGAGATAGCACATGAGAATAAGGCGAAGTACTGCTAGAAACTATGGAATTACTGAAGGTAAGTAGTAACAGAACAAGACGCGTGGCTATAGCAAAATAAGGAAAAGAGGGAACCATACTAGCACTAATACTATCGAACTAGGGAATAAAAAGGGAAACACACGACTACCTACTAACCTTCCACCCTAATTTTATAACTCCACACCCTTCCATCTAGTGTCATGTCCTCGGTCAGCTCAAGCTGTGCCATGTCCCGCCTGATCACTTCACCCCAAGACTTCTTAGGTCTACCTCTATCCCTCCTCTCACCTCCCAAGGCCAACTTCTCACATGTCGTTACTGGGGTATCTATGCTCCTCCTCTTAACATGCCCAAACCATCTCATCCTCGCCTCACACATCTTAGCCTCCACAGGGGCCACTCCTACCTTGTCTCGAATAACTTCATTCCTAATTTTATCAAATCTAGTATGCTCACACATCCATCTTAACATCCTCATTTCTACTACTTTCATTTGCTGGACATGAGACTTTTTGACTGGCCAACACTCTGCCCCATACAACATAGTCGGTCTAACCACTACCTTGTCGAAGTTACCCTTAAGTTTCAATTGCACATTCTTATCATGCAAGACACCAGAGGCGAGCCTCCACTTCACCCATCCTACTCTGTTACGGTGAGTAACATCCTCATCTATCTCCCCATCCTTCTGAATTACGGATCCCAGATATTTGAAACTCTCTCTCTTGGGAATAACTTGTGTATCGAGTCTCCCAACCCCGTCCGCTTCCTAGGTAGCACAACTGAACTTGCACTCCAAGTACTCTGTCTTGGTCCTGCTCAACTTGAAACCCCTAGACTCTAGAGTATGTCTCTAGACCTCCAGCCTCTCATTAACGCCACCTCGCATCTCATCAATCAGTACTATGTCATCCGCAAATAACAAGCACCAAGGAACCTCCCCTTGAATGTGACGCGTCAAAAAATCCATCGCCAGGGAAAACAAAAATAGGCTAAGTGTTGATCCCTGATGCAACCCCATCTCAACCGAAAAGTAGTC
Organism: Nicotiana rustica; assembly: GCA_005239535.1. Lineage (NCBI taxonomy): Eukaryota > Viridiplantae > Streptophyta > Magnoliopsida > Solanales > Solanaceae > Nicotiana > Nicotiana rustica. The sequence continues at coordinate 9,580 of ML477276.1, forward strand.
AGAGTCTCCTCCTACTGTCCTCACCCGTGTCTTAGCCCCATCATACATGTCCTGAATCCCTCTAATATATGCCACAGGCACACCTCCAGCCTCCAAGAATCTCCATAGAACCTCTCTCGGTACTTTGTCATATGCTTTATCCAGGTCAATGAACACCATATGCAAATCCTTCTTCACTGTCCTATACCGCTCCACCAATCTCCTCACCATGTGAATGGCCTCAGTAGTCAACCGTCCCGGCATGAAACCAAATTGGTTCTCGGCAATGGACACACACCTCCTATATCTCCCTTCAATCACCCTCTCCCACACTTTCATCGTATGACTTAACAACTTGATACCCCTATAATTGTTGCAGTTTTGGACATACCCTTGTTCTTCTACAACGGGATCATCGTACTCCACCTCCACTCTTTGGGCATCTTCTTCGTCCTAAAAATGACGTTAAACAACCTAGCAAGCCATTCCAAATCCTCCTTGCCGACACTCTTCTAGAATTCAACCGGGATCTCGTCCGTCCCAGTCGCTCTACCCCTACTCATCCTTTGCATAGCCTCTACCACCTCCTCCACTCGTATGCGTCTACAGTATCAAAATTTTTGATGTCGCTCTAAGTACTGCAACACCCCAAACGCAATGCCCCTATCTCCTTCCTCGTTCAAGAGTTTATGGAAGTACATCTGCCATCTCTGCCTAATTTGTGCCCCCTCCACTAACACTCTTCCCTCCTCATCTTTTATGCATCTCACTTGGTCCAGATCCCGGACCTTCCGCTCCTTCGCATTTGGTAGCATGTACAACTTCTTGTCCCCACCTTTAACCCCAAGTTCTTCGTATACACGACTAAACGTCGCGGCCTTGGCTGTAGAACCTGCCAACTTTGCCTCTCTCCTTTCCTTATTGTACCCCTCCCTGTTGTCACTCTTCTACCCCTCGTCTATGCTCTCTACTAGTTTCAAATACGCCGCTTTCTTTGCTTCCACCTTTCCTTGGACCTCTTCGTTCCACCACCAGTCCCCATTATGGCCACCAAAAATGCCCTTTGAGACCCCTAACACCTCTCTCGCCGACTCTCTAATACAATCTACTGTCATTGACCACATACAACTCACGTCCCCATTACTCCTCCAGGCCCCCAGAGCCAGTAACTTCTCCCCCAACTCCCGGGCCTTATCCTTAGTCAATGTACCCTACCTGACCCTAGGAATACCAGACGTAGCCCTCCTCTTTCTCGACCACCTGATCTCTAAGTCCATTATCAAAAGCATATGATGGGTTGTAAGGTTCTCACTCAGGATGACCTTGCAACCCATGCATAGACCTCTATCACACATCCGGAGAAGTAGATAGTCAATCTGAGTCTTGGCCACCGTACTCCAAAAAGTTATCAGGTGCTCCGCCTTCTTTGGGAAACACGAGTTAGCAACCACAAGCTCAAAATATTTAGCGTACTCCAGCAGCGAAGTACCTCCTCTGTTCCTATCTCCAAACTCGAAGCCACCATACACACTGTCATATCCCCTAGGCGACCTCCCTATGTAGCCGTAAAAATCACCCCCTATAGTAAGCTTCTCTATGGACGGAATGCCCCATACCAACCCATCCAGATCTTACCAAAATTGTCTTTTAACCTCCTCATCCAAACCGAACTGAGGCGCGTATGCACTAACTACATCCAGAGTATACCTCCCCATGACTATCTTAATGGTTATCAACCTCCATTCACCCTCTTAACCTCAACCACTAGCTCTCTTAGTTCCTTATCAACTAAATTGCCTACCCCATTCTTCCCTCCCACCTTCCCTGAATACCACAACTCTCATTAGCCTCCCGAGCCCTGTTCCCCACCCATCTAGTCTCATGGACACAAGCTATGTTAATCTTCCTTTTATGGAGAATCTTTTCCAACTCTATTGACTTTTCCGTTAGAGTCCCTGTGTTTCATGAACCCATTCTCAACCTAGAAGGTGCCTTACCCCCCTGCCACCCTTCCCCTCTACCCCTCGCTCCCTCCGCTTCCCTCGAGGACATGCCCTCACTCCATCATCGCTCGGCCCGGCCACTAGACCAGCACAAAGCTATAAGATGAAGACTACAAAGGAATAGGCTAAACAGAAACCTACAGGTACACAAGGTGCTAATAAGGGTTCCGACTAAGAAGAGGCAAACTACGTATGCTATACCAAAGTGATGGATAGCGGCAGATGTAACCCAACATGTCTAACAGAAAAATCTAAAAAGCATACCGTAGATATCAAAGATATAGGAAAGCAAAAAGGAAGGAAAAAAGCAACAATAGAAATATCGATACCACGAATACCAGATAAAGAATGGAAGAACCTGGTCCAGGTTTTACCGAAGCGTGTCAGAATCACAACGACACGCAGAAACCTCGTGCAAACGATAACAATCGCACGACAAAAACCTCGTGCCACAACTAAATAGTCACCTCAAAAATAATCACGAAAACCAAAACATGACAATTGAAACAATGATATTTCAAGCAAAGAATCGCACAGTTAAATAATGAATACGGAATCAAGGAAGCAAGTAATTCAACTAAGAATGTTGTAAAAATTGCAGATAAGAGATAATAAACGTAGACATGTGAAATTAGGCTAAACATGATGACTACACATGCTAGACTAACTAAATTAAGGAAATAAAAAGGAAACTACTTAGCAAAAGCTAGATTTTCAACATTTAGCCCGAGTACTCACTCTTCACCTCGCGTACACGTCCTACACATATTGCAACGTTAGACAACGTTAGAAAATTCACGCACCTCAAACCTCACTCAATCAATTAATAAGAAGGCCTTTCCCTCAACTTTCTGACTCCGAACGGCTCAAATCTAGCCTAAAATAATTACATACTATAAATATAACTATAGGAAACTAGTGGAGCAATACGATATGGAGGAATAAAGATGGGTTGAGTGCCCGGTAACAAATCAATACCAAAGTCAATATCCCTGCTGGGTGGCATGCCCTGAAGATATGCCGGAAACACATCTGGATAATCCCTCGCTACCGAAACTAACTCGACGATAGGAGTATCGAGATTGACATCTCTCACATAAGCTAGTTAAGCATCACACCCCTTCTCAACCATCCGTTGAGCCTTTAGAAATGAAATAACTTTGCTAGGAGTATAATATAAGGCACCTCTCCACTCCAATAGTGGTAATCGGGTCATAGCCAACGTCACAATCTTGGCGTGACAATCAAGAATAGCATAATAGGGTAACAACAATTCCATGCCCAAAATAAGATCAAACTCTACTATATTGAGCAATAATAGATTAACTTTGGTCTCAAAATCACTAAGAACAACCAAACACGACCAATATACACGGACAACAACAATAGAATCTCCCACGGGTGTAGAAACATAGACAGGAGAACTCAAAGAATCATGGGACACACCCAAATTTGGAGCAAAAAAATGACACATATGAATAAGTGGAGCCTGGATCAAATAAGACTTAATGCATCTCTATGACAGACCCGAACAATACCTGTGATGACAGAGTCGGATACAACAACCTACGTCCTAGTAGGAAGAGCAAAATATCTAACTTGGCCTCCTGCTCTAATAAGAACACGATAGGGATCCGAGAACTACTAAAGAAAATCAAAAACGTGTGGAAGCTGTAAGAAAAATAAAGAAACAAAAAAGACAGAAAATAACAGATAGATTGAATTCAAGAAAGAGTTTCTTGAATTCAAGAAGTCTATTCTAGAGGTTGAATCCTAACAATAATAATTATCTAACAAAGAACTAATCGCCTTTGGTAGAGACTTACAAATAAGAAATAGATTGTGAAACCCGACCTTTTAGAATAACAAGAAAAATAATAAGCCTAAACTTATCACCTTTATTGAATACCTAGAAGTGATCTAAGATTTCGAAAAAGGGTTTAATCTTACCAAATTAGGTTGAGTCTTGAAAGTTGAAGAATAAATCCAAGAGTAGCCACACAATAAGAGTGTAAGAAAAATCTCATAATTTTTATTGATATTGTCCATAATAATATATGTTTAAAAACAAATAATACACCCCTTATATAGGTAGGAGGGGGTCACAAAATTAAGGCTAAAAAGGGAAATAAAGTCCTAAACTACTTTGGACAGCAAGTCCCACTACCGTAGGAAAAGGAAAATACTAGGAAGCAAAAACCAAATCGTTCTTGGAAAGTGATTCAAAAAATCTTAGGAAAAGGAAAATATAACCTTAACTAACTAGGAATTCAATAAATATAGTCTCCTAATATATGGAAATAAGTCCCAAACCAATATTGGATAGAATTTTGAAAATCTTTGAAATCTTGAAGGAAATTTTGAAGCAGCTTGGCACCATCTTGAACTCAAAATCTAGCACGACTATTGTAACATTCTTGGACATCAAGTAAGTCATTTTATGCTATAAAAACGTGGCTTATGTAGGACTTCATGGGCTGCAAGTTTGAATACATTTTAGGTGCCAAATTGGTCAAACAATGGCCTGATTTGAACCTTCTTCAGCGGATATTTCTTGGTATCTAATCCACCTCTTCTTGGACATGAATTTGGGCCATAAAATAATTATAACACCAATAAAACGCATATCCTTTATCCTTAAGCTCTTCATCCCAACTAATAACTTCTTTGATCACTCCTAATGTCCAATGACCTTGTTTTGCAACTTTTTAGCTTGAGGTCTTGTTAAAGGCCCTCTTTGATATTCCAAAACTTCATCCTTGTCCTTGAATTGATTTGAGCTTCCTAGGATGCTACCATTCCTCTCTTCTTGATGAAAGTTCGTCCTCGAATTTCGACCTTGCAAGAAAACGAAGACAGGCACTTGTTGCACTAATCTTAAAGATGGTAAGAATAAAACAAGATAGTGACCATGTGTCCACTTAACCCAATTAAGACTAATTGGTGTAAATACTCCTTTATAAAGCATATTGACATCATCATTCCAATAAAATTTATGCCTACTTAGATTTGCCCATAAAAACCTCTCATAAGGTAGTCCAAAAATGTGCAAGACAATGAAATTACAAAAAACTAATCAGGCATCCATTTAAACCAAGTATCTCTACCACATGTATCAAATAAGAAACTTTTATGATATAGCCAAGAATTAATTATAAATCCTATGAATTCTTCTACATGTATGTTATTCAAAGAAGCACATAAATTCTCAAAAAGGTTAGAAGAACCCATAAATTGACCTCATGATTATAATTTTTCGCAATAATATTTGCAACATCAATGGATTCTACATAATTGCTCAAACTCTCACAGAAAGAGTAATAGATAGGTTCATGAAAAAGTATTTGATCACTAAAGTCACAATAATCATGCATGCCCTCTTTACTAGAAGCAAGCACTTTTATAGGTTCACAATCCACTAGAGGAATAACTTACTATCACACAACAAAACTCACATTCTAGTAATTTATCACATGAAAACTCATTTCCAAGCCTCTTATCATAAATTTCATGTCTCTTTCCACCAAGTTGGAACATATAATCATCTATGTCATACTCAATTTCAAAAGGAAGCAAAATACTATTGCATTTGAACTTAGATATTACAGTTAATGACTTGATATGCATCAAATTTTCATCATCCACAAAAAAAGTATAAAGTCACCAACATAAGAAATAAGAGTATAGTTCATTACCTCCAAAAATACCTTAGGTGTTCTAGAAAGGCCAAGAATGTGAATAAACCAATTATACATGCCATACTTGGACATCACTTTAGCTCATGTTTGAAAAATAACTTTACCATTGTCTTCCTTCCATTCAGTAAACTGTAAGTTCGACTTATTGAATTGTTGAGTCATAACTCGCCTCCTTTCACTATAACTACCCGTTTGAAACATCTAGAACAAAAATTAGAAGAATTATGTATCGCTCAAATTTGGGCCTTTTTCCTTCTAATACTCTCACCTCTCTTGCTTTTTTCCACTCAAAGAAACTCTTGGTCGTTAATCTTTAGATTTATTAATAAACCTAACAAGTCACAACCCACAGTGATAAGAATAAGGAGTTAGAAAAGAAAAGGAAAGTGGATGACCAAACCTAGGAAGAATAGGAACTGGTTAGTAGAAAAAAAAAGGAATTTAGGAAACCTAGAAACCACAAGAATAAGGAAAGAAGATACCTTAATCTTCAAGAACTAGGATCCCCTCTTCTTGTTTTCTTTCTTGATTTGGAAACCAAACATACTTGAATTTTAAAAATAATAATGAGCAATAACACTTTTTTGGGCTGATTTTCTTTTTGGGTTTTTGGTTTTTTTGCTCAAGAACATCCCAAGATTATCAAGCTTGAAATCTTGATGAGACAATGCTCTGATACCACTTGATAACAACATGATAAGGGTCTGAGAACTACTAAAGAAAATCAAGAAACGTGTGGAATCTAAAAGAAAAATAAAGAAAAAAAAAACGGAAAATTAAAGATAGATTTAATTCAAGAAAGTGTTTCTTGAACTCAAGAAGTCTATTCTTGAAGTTGAATCCTAACAACAAAAATTAGCTAACAAAGAACTAATCGCCTTTGGTAGAGACTTAAAAACAAGAAATAGATTGTGAAACCCGACCCTTTAGAATAACAAGAACAACAATAAGCCTTAAATTATCACCTTTTTTGAATACCTAGAAGTCATCTAAGATTTCGAAAAGGGTTTAATCTTACCACCTTAAGTTGAGTCTTTCAATATCTTTCCCAATGACGTAGGTGATGTTCATCATATTCTCCAATTGGATCTTCCAAACAATCTTGGCAGCCGCATCCGAGATCCCAAGGGTGGTGTCCCTTAAAGGGGCATTTGAACCACCGAACTCTTCTGCCCTCTTTGTCGAAATGTAGACCAGTCATGTTCATCCATGATAGTTTGTATATTCCAAGAAAAATCTCACAATTTTTATGATATTGTCTATAATAATATATATCTAAGAACACATAATACACCCCTTATATAGGTAGGAGGGGGTCAAGAAACTAAGGCTAAAAAAAAGAAATAAAGTCCTAAGCTACTTTGGACAACAAGTCCAACTACCTTAGGAAAAGGAAAATACTAGGAAGCAAAAACCAAGTCATTGTTGGAAAGTAATTCTTTTCTGTTAGATTCATACCCTAATTTTAGAACGAGGTTCAGACAAGTTGCAAAGCCGGTGAAGCTTTTGTATTCCTTGTACGCTGCCCCCCTCCCCCCCCCTCCGGCTGAAGTTGTCCGCTCGGGTAAGCCATGTCTAGAAAAATACATCGCAGGGTTCAAACCTAGAATTACATAGCCTCGTGCTGGATCCTTAGTAGGTACATTTGTTTGCATCACGTGCATTTTACTTTGGGGACTCAACATAGAGGTTGGGTCCGTCTAGGACAAGTCTACTCAAATTAAAAGACCATCCTGGTGCATCTTAAATGCTACTTGTGTATTTGTTTGTTCGGCTTGCATGTTGACTGACTTTTAGAATAGGGAAAGAAAATTAAAAAAAAGAGAGAAAAATAAATAAAAAAATAAAACCAAGAGCCCCAATTTAGCCCGAGGTTAGGGCAGCAATTTCTGAGGAGGAGCAGCTCAGGCTCGAGAGGTACAAGAAGTAACACCCTCCTACTTTCAGTGGCTTGGCATCAGAGGGTGCCTAGGGTTTTCTTAAGGAGTGCCATCCTATCCTCTGTACTATGGGTGTTGAAAAGTCTAGTGGGGTTGCTTGCTTTAACGTCAATCTAGCTGAAGGGAGCAACTTATCAGTTGTGGGGAGAATATGAGTTGGGTAGTCTGGCCGAGGCACCTTCTGTCACTTGGACTCACTTCTCAGATATGTTCTTGAGGGAGTATGTTCCCCAGAGTCTCAGAGATGCATGGAGTGCGGAGTTTGAGAAGTTGCGCCAAGGTTCTATGACCGTGTCGGAGTATGCAGTCCGGTTCAGTGATTTGGCTAGACATGCACCAGCCTTGGTTGCTACTGTTAGAGAGAGGGTCTATCGATTTATCGATGGTCTGAACTCTAGTATCAGATTTAGCATGGACCGAGAGTTTGAGATAGACATTGCATACCAACAGGTAGTGGGGATTGCTAGGAGATTGGAGGGCATGCTGACTCGGGAGAGAGAGAAGAAAGAGTGGCCAAGAGGTCTCGAGAGTCCGACAATTATAGTTGTACTCGTGCCCAAGCTGCAGCTTGTAAGGATAAGGGCTATATGAGTCTCCATGTTATTTCATCACTCTGCCAGCGGTATTCCAGCCACTCCTAAGCCCCAAGCTCCATATTATACACTGCCATTGTCTAGTGCACCTTCTACACGGGGTGCTTTCGGCAGTCAGTCTAGCTGATTAGGCCCAAGCCAACCACAACAGCCACGTCCTCCACGAGCTTGTTTTGAGTGTTATTACACTTGTCATATGATGAGCGATTTTTCGAGACTCAGGAGGGGTGTAACTCCACCGAGTACTCCGGCTCCGCATGCTCCACCGGGTTCTCATGCTATGGTTACAGCACCAGCTGCCCCTCCACCTGCACTGCTAGCTTGAGGTGGAGGTCAGGAAAGTAGAGGTCGCCCTAAAGGGTGATAGAATCCTAGAATTCTAAAATCTATTCAAGTAAAAGGATAAAGTTTTGGAATCTCAAAGAGGGCCTTTAACAACATCTCAAGCTAAAAAGTTGCAAAACAAAGTCATTGGACTTTAGGAGTGATCAAAGAAGTTGATAGTTGGGAGGAAGATATTAAGAATAAAGGATATGAGTTATATAGGTGTTAATTATTTTATGGCCCAAATTCATCTCCAAGAAGAGGTGGATTAGATCCCAAGAAACATCCTCTAATGAAGGTCCAACTCAGGCGATTGTTGGACCAATTTGGCACCTAAAATATGTCCGAACTTGCAACCCATGAAGTACTACATAAAGCCACAATTTTATAATATAAAAAGGACTTACTTGATGTCCAAGAAGGGTACAATAGTCATGCTATATGTTGAGTTCAAGTTGGTGCCAAGTTGCTTGAAATTTTCCTTCAAAATTTCAAAGATTTTCAAAATTCTATCCAAGATTGGTTTGGGACTTATTTCCATATATTAGGCGACTATATTTATTGCTTTCATAGTTAGTTAAGGTAATGTTTTCCTTTTCCTAAAATCGACCTATGAAAACGAGTCGACCTTGACCCGCTTCCATAGGGTATGGGCAGCAGAAGTCTGTGCTCCTCCCTCGGCCTGAGATGTGGAAGGAGCAAGTGGTATCAATCCTGCCTGAGCCAAAGTACTGAACATGCTCAGAAACTGGGTGAGAATCTCCTGAGAGGCTGGTGTAGTAACTTACGTCTCAAGTGCCTGCCCTCCAACTAAGGCAACCGGTGGATACTCTGTAGCAGCTCATGCGGGTGCTCTAGCTGCACCACGTGGACGTCCTCGGCCTCTGGCTACTCTAGCATGGGCATGGGTGTCTGGTCATCTAATCCAGCTGTAAATTTCCTCAACATATGTGAGACAATAGAAAGACAGAAATTTAGAATATGAAGTCAAATAAGTTGCACGATAAGGAATCAAAGAGGTGAAGCTTTTCCTAAGAGTATCACAAAATCCTTCTTAAGATAAGTACAGACGTCTCTGTAACGATCCCCGAGACTCTACTAAACCTTCTTGTGACTCATAACACCTATGAACCTAGAGATCTGATACAAAATTGTCATGACCCAATTTCCATCCGTAGGATGTCCTGACGGCACCTACTCCCTAAGATTGGGTAAGCCTAACAAGCATGCGAAAAAATTTAATTAATAATCTGAAAGCACAAAATGTCTACAACTGGATAAGATAAAAACTTCAACTCAAAGTATATACAACTTCAAAAACCCGGTAGATATAAGCAATGCTCTAGATACAATGTTGCACAATCCTATACATCATCTCTATCAAGAAACATAACAAAAACGGGAAAAGATGGGATAGAAGGGGACTCTAAGGCCTGCGGATGCGGGCATGTGTACTTCTCCAAGAAGCAACGTAACACTCTAATATCGAGGATGAGAGGATGTACGGGGATCTTCACAAAACATGTGAAGAAGCATAGTATGAGTACACCACAATGGTTCTAGTAAGTGCCAAGCCTAAGCCCGATAGAGTTGTGACGAGGTCAGGTCAGGGCCCTATAGAAAATAATAGGAAACCATGCGTAAAATAAAATGATATAATAAAATAGCAGGGAAGTGAAACACTAAGAATTTACGGAAAGTAACAGCACACGAATCAAAGAAAATAAATAAAACATGTAAGGAAGCAAGAATCTTACAAGTTAAGGAACAACAACAACAAACAATACAACAAATAGAGGAAATCAACAGGGACACTCCTGAGGTACCACCTCGTAGTTCGAAATGTAAATATCTCTAAAGCTTTCCTTATTCCACCCATGCATATCAATAATCACAATGGCACGGAAGAAACCTCGTGCCATGACCAAACAATCAGCTCAACAATAATCACGAAAATCAAAACATAACAATTGAAACAATGATATTTCAAGCAAAGAATCCCACAGTTAATTAATATGAATACGAAATCAAGGAAGCAGGTAATGCAACTAAGCATGTTGTACAAATTGCAAATAAGAGATAAGACACGTAGATATGTGAAATTAGGTTAAACATGATGCCTACACATGCTAGAGTAACTCAATTAAAGAAATAAAGGGAACCAAATTAGCAAAAATCGGAGTTTCAACATTTAGCCGGAGTACGCACTTGTCACTCCGCATACACGCCCTTCACATATAGCAAATTACCATAACAATACCAAATCCTAAGGGGAATTTCCCCCACACAAGGTTCCACAAGTCACTTACCTTAAACCTCGCTCAATCAATCAATAAGAAGGAATTTCCCTCAACTTTCCGTCTCCGAGCGACTTAAATCTAGCCCAAAAAATTACATACTATAAATATAACTATAGGAAACTAATCTAGATAATGAATTATGATTTTAGCAGGAATTGGAAAACTCGGTCCAAAGAGTCGACTCGGGCCCACATCTCGAAACCCGAACAAAACATACAAAAACCGAACACCCATTCGATATCGAGCAACCATACAAGGATTATCAAAATTCAATCTCATTTTGGCCTTTCAAAACCCAAGAATTTGGTGTAAGAACTTTACACATTTTTCCCAAAACTTGCAATCCAAATCCTTAATTAAATGAAGAAATCAAAGATAGATTAGTGTAATTTAATCAAAAACGAGTCATATTTCTTACCAAATGTTTTCCCTGGAAATACCTCAAAATCTCGCCTCAATCCGAGCTCTCAAAGTCCCAAAGTAAAAATTATATCAAACCCTCGATTTTGGAATTTTAATCTACTACACAGTTAATCCTTCTTCGCGAACGCGAAAGTTGCCTCGCGTTCGCAAAGAACAAAATGCTTCAGGCCCCAAATTCCTTACGCGAATACGAGGGGCACTCGCAAACGAAGGTCCTCAAGCTTAGCGATCGTGAAGCCCGCCTCACGAACGCGTAGACCACGCATGAGACTCACCCAAACTGCCTTCCTTTTTGCGAACGCAAAACCCAGTCCGCTATTCCATGGCACCAAGGTTCTGCCCCTTCACGAACGCGGGACCTCATTCGGGAACACGAAGGGAAATCATCCAGCAAAACTTAGACTCCTCTAGGTGAACCCGGGAACAACTTCGCGAACGCGTAGAAGGAATCCATTAGCACCAGGTTTCAGCAATCTTAATGTTCAGAAATGCACCGAACATGGTCTAAATCACCCCCGAGGCCCCTAGGACCTTAACCAATTATACCAACAAGTCCTAAAACATCATATGAACTTAGTCGAGCCTTCAAATCACATCAAACAATGCTAAAAATATGAATTGCGCATTGATTCAATCCTAATGAGCTTTTGAACTTCTACCTTCCAGATTACTTGAAACAATACCTAGCAACAAGTTGATGAAAACAAGTAGACATGTAGGCATAAAAATCATGCAAACAATTAAGACAGGAATCAAATAAGTTGGAAATAGGGAAGGGATCATGTTTAACAAATAATTTGGTGTTGCATAGATACTCGTCAGCTCACCTACACACCACACACATGCAAATTGACATAGCATTTAGTCTGGGGATTCCAATTTCGCCAAGTCATGGTTAAACCAAGCACTTACCTCAATTCAGCAGGCCACTCACTGCTCAATCACATCTTTTCCTTTAGAATTTGCCTTCAACTCAGTCGTATCTAATCATAATTGAGTTTAGTATCATTAATTGCTAAAGGAATTCACTTTATTAAAAAATCATGGGTTTCCTAAGTTTTCCCAAAATACCTAATTCTACCATGAAAAATTCTAGATTCTAGGTTGAAATCTTGTAGAAAGTAGTTAAGGATTCAAAGAGATGAGTTAGAAATCACTTACCTATGATTTGGGGAAGAAACTAATTTTGAAAAATCGCCTCTCCCGTTCTAGGTTTTTATTATTTTTGAAAAGTGGTAAAATAATGAAAAAGGGTTGTATTTATACGCACACCTCAGTTCTAGTCATCGCTCTCAGCAGATAATTCAGCTGCACCGCAAATTTTTACCTTACCCCACCGCTGTCAGCGGAATTGTGGGCGCGTTGGCGGAAATTTGGGCTTGACCACCGCAGTCAGCGGAATTCCACGCGCTGCAACAGAACCTGGTCCGCTGCCGTGGAATTCCAAGCGCTGTCGCGCTTCCAGGTTCAGAGAACTGGGTTCTGCAGCTTTTCAGGTCAGGTATTTTTCTAAGTCTCAAAACACTTAGTGGCCTACTCGAAACTCACCTAAGCCCTTAGGGCTCCAAACTAAACGTGCACGCAAGTCTAAAAATATCATACAGACTTGCTCGTGTGGTCAAATCATTGAAATAACATCATAAACTACGAATTTACCATCAAAACTCATGATGTTTCTTTGGAGTGCTTCAAATTCACTATTTCTCAACTGGACGTCCCAATCACGTCAAATCAGTCCCAAGTCTCGCCATTATAACAAACTTGTACAGGGCTCCGGAACCAAAATACGACCCTGATACCAATGAGTTCAAACATTAATCATTTCTTTATTTCCTTTAAAATTTTAGCATACAAGTTCCTTCAAAAATTGTTTCCTAAGGTTGAGGACCTCGGAATACAATTTCGAGCATACGCCCAAGTCCCATATTTTACTACGAACCTCTCGGGATCGTCGAAACACAGATCCGGGTCCGTTTACTCAAAATGTTGACCAAAATCAACTAAAACAAAAATCTTAACTCTAAAAATTACTATTTCTCATATTTTCACATAAAAGCTTTCCGGATTCACTCCCAGAATACGCACGCAAATCGAGGTTAACAAAATTAAATAATTCTAAGATTAATGAGCCCGAAATGAGGTCTAAAATCATAAGATGACCCTTTGGGTCATCATAAATCCTTTCCAATAAGAAAATTCTTTTTTTTTTCAAATATACTTCCTTCAAATAAATATCCTTTAAACATAGCTCTTTCAAGATAAAAACCTTCCAAGTATAAACTTTTCAAATAAATATCCTTCAGATGTAGTTCAACAATGATCAATACTTTTCAAATATAAGTTATTCAAATAAATATCCTTCAAACATAGTTCTTTCAAGATAAATACTTTTCAAATATAACTCTTTCAAATAAATATCTTTCAAACAAAGTTTCTTCAAGATAAATACATTTCAAATATAAACTTTTCAAGTAAATATCCTTCAAGTATAAGTCGCCCTGTGACACCTAAGAATAGAAGATTAATAGCTCCCAACAGATATAACAACAAGAAAATCTACCGGGATACCGTCCCGTAGTCACGAATTAATTATGTAGTACAAGGGGATCTCCCAGAATACGTCTGTAGTCCCAAAATAAATATGTAGTGCTGGGGGGATCTCCCGGAATACGTCCGTAGTTTCAAAGTACTATATTGATTTGGGGTCGTGGCAAGTTGGTATCAGAGCCTAGGTGACATAACACTCAACGGTCATGAGTAGGTTTAGAAGAGTCTTGAGGATCGGTACGGAGACGTCTGTACTTATCTTCGAGAGGCTACAAAACTCTGAGGAAAAATCTTAATTTCTTGAATTCTGTCAAGCCATTTTGTTGATTATGGAAACTCAAACTCTTGTTGTTTCATTCTCTCACAGATCGTGAGGACACGTGCTACCGATCAGGCTGACCAGACACCAGTTAGACTAGCGAGGGGTCAAGGCTGTGGTAGAGGTAGAGGACCAACCCGTGCAGCAGTCGGGGCAGTACCAGTGGATCCACCTACTATTCAGGATCAGATTCCTGCCACAGGTATTCCAGCGGGACAGGCCTAGGCACAGGTAGTGCCTATTGTTAATTCGGGTCTTCACGAGCTCAGATCTTGACTGTATGTACCAGCCTTGCTCAGGTAGTTGCTGTATGTACTACTGCCGCTACATCTCAGGCCGGGGGAGGCACTCAGACTCCAGCTGTCCGGACATCTGAGCAGGTTACTCAGGGTCTTCACACACCGTGGGTAGTTCCAGCCCATCGGTAGCTCCAGTTCAGAACTTCGTGGTTCCAGCTATGCCAGATGATGAGCAACTCATGCTGGAGAGGTTTAGTAGACTTTAGCCTCTGACATTCAGCGGTGTTGAGGGAGAAAATGCCTAGGGTTTTCTAGATAAGTGTTAGAAAATGTTTCGTACCGCAGGGATTCTGGAGATCAGTGGTGTCTCGTTTTCTACTTTTCAGCTTTTCGGGGCTGCTTTAACTTGGTGGGAGTCTTACGAGAGGCGTAGTCCGGTTGGGGCAGCACCCCTTACCTAGCACCAGTTCTCCACTATTTTCTTGGAGAAGTATGTTCTCCAGTTTCACAGGGAAGAGCAGCGTAGGCAGTGTGAGCAGCTGCGCCAGGGGGAGCTATCAGTGACGTAATATGAGATGCAGTTCTCAGAGTTGGCTCGTCATGCTACTGAGTTGGTCCCTACTGATAGAGAGAGGATCAAGAGGCTCGTGGATGGCCTCGCCTATCAGCTCCGTATTTTGATGACTACGGAGAGAGTATCAGGTGCTACCTTCGAGCAGGTTGTTGATATTACTCGAGATATTGAGTCAGTTCGCCACTAGGACAGAGAGGAGAAGGAGGCCAAGAGGCCTCATGGATCTGGTAGTTTCAGTGGTGCTCTGTCCAGAAGGCAGTTTCAGCATAGTAGAGGCCACCCATTTAAGCCTTCTAAGCCAGTTCGCCCAGCCTTTAGTGGTGCATCCTCGGGGCAGGGTCCCCGTAGTTGTCACCTAGGCCGTTTGTCATTCAGTGCTATTCCAGCTCAGAGTTCATCCCGAGAACCATCTATTAAGGTTTCCTCCGTACATGGTTCTTCTGGTTCCAGGGGCTGCCTTCAGTCCCCGTGTCCTACACTAGGGAGTTGTTATAAGTGCGGAGAGTTCGGGCATATGAGGAGGTAGTGTCCTCATCTTCTTGGAGGTCCATCTCAGTTGAGGAACCATCCTTCGACTTCGGCTCCAATTACTTCACCACCTACCCAGGAAGCTAGGGGTGGTAGTCAGTCAGCTAGAGGCCGCCATAGAGGGGAAGATCGAGCAGGTGGAGGTCAGGCCCATATCAATGCGCTTCCAGCCAGGCCAGATGCTATGGCCTCCGATGCTGTGATCACATGTATTATCTCAGTCTGTCACCGAGATGCTTTGGCCTTATTTGACCCTGGTTCCACTTACTTTTATGTTTCATCATATTTTGCTCAATTTCTTGATATGCCCCGTGAGTCTTTAGTTACGTCTGTTCATGTGTCAACATCGGTGGGCAATACTATTATTGTAGACCGTGTGTATCGGTCGTGTGTGGTGTTTATTGGGGGTTAGAGACCAGAGTGGATCTATTGTTACTCAACATGGTTGATATTTTATGTGATATTAGGCATGGATTGGCTATCTCTGTGTCATGATGTTCTTGATTATCACGCTAAGACCGTGACCTTAGCTATGCCTAGAGTTCCAAGGGTTGAGTGGAGAGGTTCTATTGAGTATGTGCCTAGCAGGGTGATTTCTTCCTGAAGGCTCAGCGTATGGTCGAAAAAAGGTGTTTATCGTATTTGGCTTATATGAGGGGTGTTAGTGGTGAGACTCCTGCTATTGATTCCGTTCTAGTGGTCCGTGATTTTCTGGACGTGTTTCCTGCAGACCTGCCAGGCATGCCACCTGACAGGGATATTGATTTGGTATCGATCTGGTGCCAGGCACTCAGCCTATTTCTACTCCACCTTATCCTATGTCACCAGTAGAGTTGAAGGAATTGAAAGAACAATTTCAGGAACTCCTAGAAAAGGGGTTCATTCGGCCTAGTGTGTCACCTTGGGGTGCACCGGTGTTGTTTGTAAAGAAGAAGGATGGTTCCATGAGAATGTGTATTGATTATAGGCAGTTGAAAAAGGTTACAATCAAGAATAAGTATCATTTTCCTCATACTGATAATTTGTTTGATCGGCTTCACGGAGCCAAAGTGTTCTCTAATATTGACTTGAGATCCGGGTATCATCAGTTGAAGATTCGGGATTCTGACATCCCGAAGACCGCCTTCAGGACTAGATATGGTCACTATGAGTTTCTTGTTATGTCACTCGGGCTGACCAACGCCCAAGCAACCTTTATGCACTTGATGCATAGTGTGTTCCGGCCTTATCTTGATTCCTTCATCATCGTGTTTATAGACGACATCTTGGTATATTTCTGATCTCGGGATGATCATGAGCAACATCTGAGGATTGTGCTTCAGAATCTGAGGGAGAAGAGGTTGTATGCAAAGTTTTTGAAATGTGAATTTTTGCTTGATTCAGTGGCATTCTTGGGCTATGTGGTGTCTTGTGATAAGATCAAAGTAGATCCAAAGAATGTGGAGGCGGTGCAAAGTTGGCCTAGACCGTCATTAGTTACCGAGATCCGCAAGTTCCTTGGTTTGGCAAGGTACTATCGCAATTTTGTAGAGGGATTTTCATCTATTGCAGCATCTATGACCAAACTGACCCAGAAGGGTGCTCCGTTTAGGTGGACTGAGGAGTGTGAGGAGAGCTTTCAGAAGCTCAAGTCAGCTTTGACTACAGCTCCAATGTTGGTTTTGCCTATGGGTTCAGGTTCTTATACAGTCTACTGTGATGCCTCGAGAGTTGGCCTTGGAGCAGTATTGATGTAGGACGGTAGGGTGGTTTCCTATGCGTCCCGACAATTGAAGGTGCATGAGAAGAATTATCCAGTGCACGATCTTGAGCTAGCACCCATTGTTCACACCTTGAAGATTTGGCGCCATTATTTGTATGGAGTGCATTGTGAGATTTCCAGTGATTACCGTAGTTTGCAGTATCTTCTTAAGCATAAGGGTCTGAATTCACATAATAGGAGATGGTTGGAGCTTCTCAAAGATTATGACCTCACTATTCTATATCATCCGGGGAAGGCCAATGTAGTGGCCGATGCCCTGAGTCCCATAGTAGAGAGTTTAGGGAGTCTAGCCTACCTTCCAGTAGTAGAGCGACCTTTAGCACTTGATGTTCAGGCTTTAGCGGGTCAGTTGCTGATATTGGACTTATCAGAGCCCCCACAAGTATTGGCTTGTGTAGCCTCCATGTCTTCTCTTTATGATCAGGTTAGAGCACGCTAGTATGATCGTTCTTTAGGGAAGGGCCCGGCGGGGTGATTCCAGGGATGTGGTTAATTGTGATGATGGGGTCATGAGGATGCAGGACCAGATTTGTGTGCCCAATGTGGATGGGCTTCGAAAGTTGATTCTAGCAGAGGCTCATAGTTCGCGGTATTCCATCAATCTGGGTGCCGGGAAGATGTACCAAGACCTGAGGCAGCGCTATTGGTGGAGGAGGATGAAGAGGGATATTGTGGAATTTGTGGCTTGGTGTCTCAACTGTCAGCAGGTTAAGTATGAGCACCAGAGACCGGGTGGATTGCATCAGAGGTTATATATTTCGGAGTGGAAGTGGGATCGGATCACCATGGACTTTGTAGTTGGGCTTCCACGGACTTCGATGAGGTTTGATGCTATATGGGTTATTGTAGATCGGCTGACCAAATCCGCGCACTTCATTTGTGTTGGTACTACTTATTCTTTAGAGCGGTTAGCCAAGATTTTTATCAGGGAGATTGTTCAATTGCATGGGGTTCCAGTTTCTATCATTTTCGACAGAGGCACTCAATTCACATCTTAGTTTTAGAGGGCCATGAAGAGGGAGTCAGGTACTAATATTGAGTTGAGCACAACGTTTCATCCTCAAATAGACAGGCAATCAAAGCGTACTATTCAGATTTTTGAGGACATGTTGCGTGCATGTGTCATTGATTTAGGGGGTTCATGGGACTAGTTTCTGCTACTTGCGGAGTTTGCATATAGTAATAGTTATCAGTCGAGTATCCATATGGCTCTGTACGATACTTTATATGGTAGGAGGTGTAGATATCTGGTTTGTTGGTTTGAGCCGGGCGGGGCTAGGCTATTGGGCACCGACTTGGGCGTTGGATAAGGTGAAGTTGATTCAGGAGCGTCTTCGCATGGCGCAGTGTAACGACCCGACCGGTCATTCCTTAGAATCTGTATTATTATTACTGTTTTTTCCTTGTCAAGCATTGGTTATACTGTTTATGATGTGTTAGAGTCGGTTGGCTCGGGTTCACAATGGTAGTAGTGAGAATTTAGTCACTTAGTCTCTAAATGTAGCTTTATAGCTGGAAAAGTCAACTGGGAGTTGACTTATGATAAACAACCTCGGAATGCATATTTTATGGCTCAGATAGCTTTGTTAGGTTGGGACTTAGGAGTGTGTTCGGAATATTTTTGTGATGTTCGGTGTTGAATTAGGCTTGAATTGGCGGAAGTTAGTTTTAGGTAATTTCTGGCCGGCAGTGGAAAATAGGTTATCGGGGTCGGAATGGAATTCTGACAGTTGGAACAGGTTTGTAATGTCATTTTGCATATGTGTGCAAAATTTCAGGTCAATCAGATGTGTTTTTGTTGGTTTCGGCATCGTTGGTGGAATTTAGGAATTTCAAAGTTCATAGGCTTGAATTTGATGTGGTGTTTTGATGTTATTTTGGGTGTTCTGAGGGCGCGACTAAGTCTGGATGACCATTTATGATGTGTTGGNCTAATGTGATTTTGGTGTTTTGATGTTATTTTTGGTGTTCCGAGGGTACGACTACGTTCGGATGATCATTTATGATGTGTTGTTATGTTTGGTTGGGGTCCTGGGGGGCTCGAGATTGATTTCAGATGGTTAACGGGGATTATTTGGGGTTGAAATATGCAACATTAGCTGCTGGTGTTCTGTAACTGTCATTTTCGCACCTGCGGACATTTGACCGCAAGTGCGAGCCACAAAAGCAGTGTGAGTGGTCGCAGATGCGGGTTCTGAGACCCTGGAGGAAGAAAACCAGAAGCGGTTGAGTGCGCCGCATCTGTGGGCTGCAAGTGCGGGATTGAGGCTCGTTAATGAAAAGTTGCAGGTGCGGTCGTGCTGAGCGCAGGTGAAGCCCGTAGGTGCGAGGAAAAGAGCCGCATGTGCGAAAAGCCTGGGCAGAAAGTATAAAAAGAGGACTTAGCGATTTTTAGTCTTCTTTTCACCATTGTTGTTGCGGGTTTCAAGCTTTTGGAGGTTTTTTGAAGAGGAAAATGATTGTTCTTCATTGAGGTAAGGTATTTGGACTTCGTAACTTGATTATATGTGATTAAGGACCTAATTAATAGTGATTAATTGGAAAACATGAGTGGAAAAAGAGAGGATTAGGGCTTGAGTTTAAGAGACCTTCTAGGGGTGATTTGGAATCTGATTTCAGCTTTCTTTATACGTATAGACTCGTGAGAGGATGAGGATCATTTTGGCATAAAGTTTATCGAGTTTTGAGATGTGGGCCAGGGGGTCGGATTTTTGCCAATTTCGGTAATTGTGCATAAAGTTGATATTTTTCTATTTAGTTTCATCTCCCTAGCATATTTTGATGTGAAAAATCTGAACTTGATAGATTTGGAGCACTCGGAAGTTGATTCGAGGGGCAAGAGTGTTTCGGAGTATCTTTTCGGGTTAGTTTGATGTAAGTAATGTCTTTAAATCCTGTCCTTAGCGTATAAAACCCCGGACATTACATCCTTTCACTGTTTTGGAGTGACACACACATTGGATGA
The DNA here is from genome assembly GCA_005239535.1 of Nicotiana rustica. Lineage (NCBI taxonomy): Eukaryota > Viridiplantae > Streptophyta > Magnoliopsida > Solanales > Solanaceae > Nicotiana > Nicotiana rustica. Next base: position 29,774 of record ML477276.1, read on the forward strand.
CGAGTGTGCGGCGTGCACAAATTGGAAATTTGGAAATTTGTTCCTTCTTAGGCAACTATTGAGTTTCAAAACTGCTTTTAAATGATATGTTAAATATATTACTATGTTGTAAGCCACATTTGGGGCCTCGTACCGATCTGTTTTAACCCCTTGGGGGCTATTTTCCTGATATTCCTCACGTAGTAATTATGATTTTACGCTTAGTCTTTCTTGTTAAATTGGGTGACACTCAGATTTACTTATATTATTATTTCCTTAAATGAAATACTGTTTTGGGTCGAGAACCCGTTTATTTATGGCCCGATTTGCATGATTAGAGTGTCTGATTGAGTGAGGTTGAGGGCCAACATTGTGAGGATATTTATAATATGAGAGAGGCTGAGTGCCTGAGTGATTATTGCCATGATTTTGTTATTTATAGCGCTTGGGCTGTTGGAGCCCCTTCGGAGTCTGCACATCCCCAGTGAGTGCAGGTACCAACTTAGTGCGAATGACGAGTGCCGAGCGATGAGTGATTGGGAGGCATGAGGGACTGTGAGGTGATGAGTGACTGTTACTGAGTGATGGTGAGGTGATGAGTGACAGATTTTGAGTGATGATTTGGCCCGAGGGGCGGTTTATAAAGATATTTTTGCTGAGTTTTGATTATGATTCATTTCATCTTTCATACTGATATTTTGGGAACTTTTAGGAGAAACATTGGAAAATATAATTGTTCAGAGGATTTTTACGGAAACTGGTTTTTCAAACATATGTACTAAATGCACACTTTATTAAGACACAATATTTTACTATTTGTGAATTGGTGTTTTGTTATTGTGTGTTTCTTGTCTTCAGACTTGATTTATTTTCATTACTACTTAGTTGGTGTACTCATCATTACTCCCTACACCTCTTTGAGTAGATCCATGTGCTGGTTCTGAGTAGTAGTCATCTGAGTCCGTTCCGCGTCACCATTTGGGATTCCGAGGTAGTTGTCCAGCGTCCACAGCTTCTCCATTTCCCTTCCTTCATTTAGTATTTAGCATTTTGTTCTGAGACATTGTATTATGTCATTAGCAGTGTTAGTTCTACTATTAGATGCTCGTAATCGGTTGATTATTCTGATGTTTAAAGATTTAGGGAGTTTTGTACTTATTATGAGATATTATTAATGATTTTTGAGAAATATTATTAAAAGAAATGTGTAGTTATGTGATAGTGGCTAGCCTAGTTCCACGATAGGTGCCATCACGACCGATTAGGATTTGGGGTCGTGACAAGTTGGTATCAGAGCCCTAGGTTACATAGGACTCAACGGTCATGAGCAGGTTTAGTAGAGTCTTGCGGATCGGTACAGAGACATCTGTACTTATCTTCGAGAGGCTACAGAACTCTTAGGAAAAATCTCATTTTCTTGAACTCTGTCGTGCCATTCTATTGATTCTGGAAATCTAAACTCTTGTTGTTACATTCTCTCACAGATGGTGAGGACACGCGTTACGGATTAGGGTGACCAGAAACCAGCTGGACCCACGAGGGGTTGAGGCCGTGGTAGAGTTAGGGGACCAGCCCGTACAGCAGCTGGGACAGCACCAGTGGATCCCCCTACTATTTAGGATAAAGTTCACGCCGTGGGTGCTCCAGCGGAACAGGCTCAGGCACCGGTAGTTCCCGTTTTCATCCCGGGTCTTCAAGAGACCCTAGCTCATATCTTGACAGTATGTACCAGTTTTGGCTCAGGCAATTGCTATTTCTACTATTGTTGCTATATCTCAGGCCGGGGGAGGCACTCAGACTCCAGCTGCCCGGACTCCTAAGCAGGTTGTACAAGGTTTTCAGGCGCCGGGGGTAGTCCCAACCCAGCCGGTTGCTCTAGTTCAGGACTATATGGTCCCAGCTATGCCCGAGGATGAGCAGCGTAGGCTGGAGAGGTTCAGTAGACTTCAGCCTCCGACTTTCAGCGGCACATGGGGTGAGGATGCTTAGGGTTTTCTGGATAAGTGTTAAAGGATACTCCGTACTGCTGGGATTCTGCAGACCATTGGGGTCTCGTTTGCTACATTTCAGTTTGTTGGTGCTGCTATCACTTGGTGGGAGGCATTTGAGAGGCATAGGCCGGTTGGTTCAGCACCCCTCACCTGGGAGCAGTTCTCCATGATCGTTTTGGAGAAGTATGTTCCCTAGTCCCACAGAGAGGAGCAACGCAGGCAGTTTGAGCATCTGCGCAGGAAGAGCTGTTAGTTACAAAGTACGAGATACGGTTTTCTAAGTTGGCTCGACATGCTTTGGAGTTAGTCCCTACTGATAGGGAGAGGATCATGAGGTTTGTAGATGGTCTCACTTACCAGCTCCGCATTTTTATGACCCGAGAGAGAGTGTCTGGAGCTACATTCGAGCAGGTTGTTGACATTGCTCAGGATATTGAGTCAGTTTGCAGGCAGGAGCATGAGGAGAGGCCAAGAGGCCTCGGGGATCAGGTAGCTTCAGTGGTGGCCCTCCCAGAGGGCAGTTTCAGCATAGTAGAGGTCGTCCATTTAGACCTCCTCAGCCAGTTCGCCCAGCTTATAGTGGAGCATCTTCGGGGCAGGGTCCCCCCAGCTCTCATTCGCGATGTTCATCCTTTAGTGCCCTTCTAGCTCAGAGTTACTCCAGAGCATCATCATTCCAGGGTTCTTCTATGCGTGGTTTATCCGGTAGCTATCCTAGTGGCAAGGGTTCCCTTCAGTCCCCATCTCAGCTCCAGGTTGTTGCTTTGAGTGTGGAGAGTTTGGACATATGTGGAGGCACTGTCCTTGTCATCCTGGTAGTTCATCTCAGGAGAGTGGTCAGCCCTCGACTTCAGTCCCAGTCACTTCACCGCCCACCCAGGCAGCTAGGGATGGAGGTTAGGTAGCCAGAGGTCGCCCTAGAGGGGGAGATCAAACAGGTGGAGGTCAGCCACATATCTATGCACTCCCAGCTAGGTCTGATGTTATGGACTCCGATGCGGTGATTATAGGTACCATCTCAGTCTGTCACAGTGATGCTTTGGCTTCATTTGACCCTGGTTCTACACACTCTTATGTTTCGTCATATTTTTCTCACTTTCGGAGTATGCCCCGTGAGTCTTTAGTTACGTTTGTTCATGTGTCGACTTCGGTGAGCGACACTATTGTTGTGGACCATGTGTGATATCTATTTGGGGTCTGATGACCCGAGTGGATTTATTGTTACTCAGCATGGTTGATTTTGATGTGATACGCAGAGTTGGCCCAGACCGTCCTCAGCTACAAAGGTTAGGAGCTTCCTTGGTTTGGGGGTTATGTCATTTGGGCTGGTTATGTCATTACGAGTTTCTGGTTATGTCATTTGGGCTGACCAATGCTCTAGCCGCGTTGATGCATTTGATGAACAACGTGTTTCTGCCTTACCTTGATTCTTTCGTCATTGTGTTCATTGATGACATTCTTGTCCCGTAGCTAGGAAGAGCATGCTCAACACATGAGGGTTGTGTTATAGAGGTTTAGGGAGGAGAAGCCTTATGCAAAATTCTCCAAGTGTGAGTTTTGGGTTGGTTCAGTACCTTTCTTGGGGAACGTGGTGTCCAGTGAGTGTATCCAGGTTGATCCGAAGAAGATTGAGGCGGTGTAGAGTTGGCCCAGACCGTCCTCAGCTATAGAGATTAGGAGCTTCCTTGGTTTGGCGGGATATTACCGTCGCTTTGTGGAGGGGTTCTCTTCTATTGCTTCACCTTTGACAAGATTGACCCAGAAGGGTGCTCCATTCAGATGGT
>ML477276.1:33634-53166 GCA_005239535.1 Nicotiana rustica
CTTTGACAAGATTGACCCAGAAGGGTGCTCCATTCAGATGATCTGATGAGTGTGAGTAGAGCTTTTAGAAGCTCAAGTCAGCATTGACCACAACTCCGGTATTGGTTTTGCCTACTGTTTCAGGTTCTTATACGGTCTACTGTGATGTTCCTAGAGTTGGCTTGGGAGCGGTACTGATGCAGGACGATAGGGTGATTGCCTACGCGTCTAGACAATTGAAGGTGCACGAGAAGAATTATCCAGTGCACGATCTTGAGTTAGCTGCCATTGTTAATGCCTTGAAGATTTGGCGCCATTATTTGTTTGGAGTGCAGTGTGATACTTTAATTGATCATCGTAGTTTGCAGTATCTGCTGAAGCAGAATGACTTGGATTTGCGTCAGAGGAGATGGTTGGAGCTTCTAAAGGATTATGACCTCACTATTTTATATCATCCGGGGAGGGCTAATGTAGTGGCCGATGCCCTGAGTTGCATAGCCGAGAGTTTGGGGAGTCTAGCCTACCTTCCAGCAGTAGAGCGACCTTTAGCACTTGATGTTAAGACTTTAGAGGGTCAGTTGGTGAGATTTGAATTTTCAGAGCCTCCGCGGGTATTAGCTAACATGGCTTCCCGATCTTCTGTTTATGATCAGATTAGAACACGTCGGTATGATGACCGTCACTTGTTAGTTCTTCAGGACAGGGTCCGTCGAGGTGATGTCAGGGATGTGACTATTGGTGATGACAGGGTTCTGATGATGCAGGGTCCTATTTGCGTACCTAATGTAGATGGGCTTTGAGAGTTGATATTAGCAGAGGGCCACAGCTCCCGGTATTCCATCTATCCGGGTGCCGCATAGATGTATCAGGATCTGAGACAGCAGTATTGGTCGAGGCGGACGAAGAGAGATATTGTTGAGTATGTAGCACGGTGTCTCAACTGCCAGCAGGTCAAGTATGAGCACCATAGACCAGGTGGATTACTTCAGATGTTAGATATTCTGAAGTGGAAGTGGGAGCAGATCACTATGGACTTCGTAGTTGGGCTTCCACGGACTTCGAAGGGATTTGATGCTATTTGGGTCATTGTGGATCGGCTGACCAAGTCCGCAGACTTCATTCATGACAGTACTACTTATACTTCGCATCGGTTAGCTGGAATATACATAAGGGAGATTGTCCGATTGGATGGGGTTCAAGTTTCTATCATTTCGGACAGAAGTACTGAGTTCACATATCAGTTTTGGAGGGCGGTGCAGAGAGGTTTGGGTACTCAGGTAGAGTTGAGCACAACATTTCATCCTCAGACCGACGGGCAGTCGGAGCGGACTATTCAGATTTTGGAGGACATGTTGCGTGCCTGTGTGATTGATTTTGGAGGTTCATGGGATCAGTTTTTGCCCCTCGCGGAGTTTTCATATAACAATAGCTAGCAGTCCAGTATTCCGATGGCCTCGTATGAGGCTTTATATGGTAGGAGGTGTAGATCTCCGGTTGGTTGGTTTGAGCCAAGTGATGCTAGGCTATTGGGCACAGATTTGGTTCCGGATGCGTTGGAGAAGGTAAAGTTGATTCAGGAGCGACTTCGCATGGCACAGTCCAGGCAAAAGAATTATGCGAGCCGGAAGGTCCGGGATGTGTCTTTCATGGAGGGTGATAAGGTACTACTGAATGTGTCACCTATGAAGGGTGTTATGATGTTCAGGAAGAAGGGAAAGCTGAGTCCCCGGTTGATGGGCCTTTTGAGGTGCTTCAGAAGATTGGAGATGTGGGTTATAGACTTGCCTTGCCACCCAGCTTATCGAGTGTTCATCTGGTATTCCATGTGTCGATGCTCCGGAAGTATGTTCGTGACCCGTCTCATGTGTTAGATTTCATCATAGTTCAGCTCAAGGGTGATATGTCATATGAGGTAGAGCCAACGACCATTTTGGGTCGTCAGGTCAGAAAGTTGAGGTCTAATGATATAGCTTCAGTGAAGGTGTAGTGGAGAGGTCAATCAGTGGAGGAGGCTACTTGGGAGACCGAGCGGGAGATGCGGAGCATATATCCTCACTTTTTTGAGAATCCAAGTATGTTTTTAGACGCGTTCAAGGATGAACGTTTGTTTAAGAGGGGGAGAATGTAACGACCCGACCGGTCATTCCGTAGAATATGCATTATTATTATTGTTTTTGCCTTGTCATGCATTGGTTATACTGTTTATGATGTGTTGGAGTCGGTTGGCTCGGGTTCAGAATAGTTGTAGTGAGAATTTAGTTACTTAGACTCTAAAAGTAGCTTTATACTTTGAAAAGTCAACTGGGAGTTGACTTATTGGTAAATGAACTCGAAATGTGGATTTTATTGTTTGGGTAGCTTCGTTAGGTGATTTAGGACTTAGGAGTGTGTTCGAAATATTTTTGTGATATTCGGGATAGAATTATGCTTGAATTGGCGGAAGTTAGTTTTTTGTAATTTTCGGTCAGCAGTGGAAAATAGGCTATCAGGGTCGGAATGGAATTCCGACAGTTGGATAGGTTAGTAATGTCATTTTGGATATGTTTGCAAAATTTCAGGTCAATCTGAGGTGTTTTGGTTGGTTTCGGCATCGTTGGTGGAATTTTGTAATTTCAAAGTTCATAGGCTTGAATCCGAGGAGAATTTGGTGTTTTTATGTTTTTTTTGTTTTTCGAAGGCTCGAATAAGTTTGAATAAGGTTAGGGGATGTGTTGGTATGATTTATTGAGTCTCGAGGGTCTCGAGTGAGTTTCGGGTGGTTAACGAATCGATTTTTGGTTTTGAAACTTCGCAGTTTTTGCTGGTGTTGTTGCAGAAGAAGTTTGTTCTATGTGTTAACAGTGCGGTCTCGCGTTTCCGAAGGGTTATGGGAGCGTTTTGCTCTATGTGTTCACGAAGTGGTGCCGCGTAGGTTTGGCTAGGGAAAGGTACGCGAGTGCGGGGAGGAGAACGTGTTCGCGAAGAAGAAGGAGTTGGGTCAGTTGGGCCCCCATCAAATGGCTTATGTGTTCGCGTCAGAGGGTCCGCGTTCGCGGAGGCAGAGTTTGGAAAGCCTTCGCGTTTGCATGGTACTGGATGCGTTCGCAAAGGACATTTTGGAATCAAGTCGCGTTTGGCCTACACGAACGCGAGGATAGGGCAGCGTTCGCATATAAGGACCTGGGCAGAGTATTTAAGTCTCCTCTTTCACGATTTTCAGTCCATTTACACCAGTTTTGTGCGATTTTTCAAGTTTTTGAGAGGGGTTAACGAGGGAATAAAAGGTGAAACGCTTGGAGGTAAGATTTTTGACTTCAAAACTCGATTCTATGTTGTTTTCTAAGTGATTAAACCTGAATATTTGTGGAATTAAACCCAAAATTGGGGAAGTTAGGGTATGGAAAATTGGAGACTTTAATTGAGTAATTGAAGGGGCAATTGTGGTCCGATTTCGATGTTCTTAGTATGTATAGAATCATGGGAGAATGAGGATTCCTATTTTGTGATTTTTATCAAATTCCGAGACGTGTATCCGGGGGTCAAGTTTGGCCAATTTCGGAATTTCTGCCTAATTTTGATAATTTTCGAATGAGTTCCAACTCCCTAGCATATTTTGATGTTATTAATCTGATTTTGATAGACTTGGAGCATTTGGGAGCCGATTCGAGGGGCAAGAGCATCGCGGAGTACTTTTCGGGCTGATTTGAGGTAAGTAACGATTGTAACTCTAGACTTGAGGGTATGAAACCCCGGTATTTCACATTGTTTTGGTAAATGAGGTGACGCACATGCTAGGTGATGAGCATGTGGGTGTGCACCAATAGGAATTGCGACTTGGTGCATCCCGTAGTGACTATAATACCGCGTATTTGATTTGAAATCATAAGATATCCTGTATGTTTGAGGTTTATATTATATTATTGGCAGTATGCCAAGTTTGGGGCCTTGTGACGATCTGTTTAGACCCTCAAGAGTATTTTTACACTATTCTCACACTATTTTTGATAGAAAATTTATGAACTCATTCTTGTTTATTACTTGTTGCTATTTCACTGTTATCACACTATTTTAGAACATTGTAAGGTATTTTAGGTTGCGTCCCATGATGTTGAGATAAGTTGCCCAAGTGGCTTGAGAGCATGACTGAGTGAGGCCGAGAGCCGAGTTTGTGAGGATAGTTATGGACTGGGTTGCACGCCGCAACAGATATTATATGGATCGGGTTGCATGCCGTAGCATATATATTTTGGATCGGGCTGCACTCCGCAACAAATGTAGCACTTGGGTTGTAGGAGCCTCTCCGGAGTCTGTACACCCCTAGTGAGCGCACTCGACTATTATTTGGATCGGACTGCACGCCGTAGCATAGATATATATGGATCGGGATGCACGCCGCAACGTATGTTATGTGAATCGTGCTGCACGCCGCATCGGTTATGTGTATTCATGGTACTTGTTGAGCGAGAGTGCTAAGTGTGAGCATTGAGTATTGATAGTGGAGTCACGAGTGGCTGGAGACCTTACTTGGGAGTGATACTATGTCTGAGAGGTTGTTACATTGTGAAATTCATTGTTTTTTCGCTTTTATTTACACTAAGTCGTTTATAAAAGATGAATTATTGTTTTTATGAAAGTTTTTTACGGATAAACTGGAGTTTGTGAAGTATTTGGAAAATAGACTTTGACTTGAATTACTGGCCTTTGGTGACACTTATTTTATGAAATTGTGATTTTAAATGCTCGGCATTGCACTCAAGTTTTTAGTTACTTTTGTTACTTATTGAGTTGGAGTACTCACGTTACGCCCTGCACCTTTGTGTGCAGATCCAGGTACCAGATCTGAGCGTTAGATGATTTCTTTCCTGTGTAGAGTCAGATCAAGGATAGAGGTAGCAGCTCGGCGTCCACAGCTGTCCTTCTTTCCTTTCTTAGTCATAGATTTCTAGTATTTTTCCTGGATTGTACTGGCAGAGGCGTGTTATTAGATATGTGTTTCCCTCTTTAGATGCTCATGACAGTTGTTTCCGGGTGTTGGGTCGTGGTTAGACTTGATTTACTTGGCATTACTACTGTTAACTATGTTTTTAACGGAAATCCTAAATGAAATATTTCGACTTTTATTTTTATATGGAAGGTTTAATGGGTTACTCTCAGTAGTTGGCTGGCCTAGTTTCACGATAGGCGCCATCATGGCCTATATTGATTTGGGGTCATGAAAGCTATTCCCCTCTTTTCTAATTGTAAATATGATAGGCTACCCATAGATCTATGGCTGAGGGCGTCGGTTACTATGTTTTCCTTTCCCAGATGGTATAAAATATCAACGTCATAATCTTTAAGTAGCTCGAACCATCTTCTTTCAGGTAAATTCAATTCCTTTTGCTTTAAAATATACTGGAGGCTTTTATTATCCGTACAGATATCAACATGAACGCCATACAAGTAGTGCCTCCACATCTTTAGTGCATGAATTATTACGGCTAACTCTAAATCATGGGTCGGGTATTTCTTCACGTGCTTTCTTAGTTGTCTAGAAGCATAAGCTACAACCTTACCATGCTGCATCCGCACACAACCCAATCCAACGCCTGAAGCATCACAATAGATAACATAACCATCGGTTCCTTCTAGGAGCATTAGACTTGGTGCAGAAGTCAATATGTCCTTGAATGCCTGGAAAGTCCGTTCGCATGCATCAGTCCATTGAAACTTTGCTCCCTTCTGAGTCAACATTGTCAAAGGTGCTGAAAGGGAAGAAAACCCCTCTACAAATCTCCTATAATAACCTGCCAAACCGAGAAAGCTACGAACCTCCATCGGTGTCGTGGGTCTAGGCCAAGTCTTTACTGCCTCAATCTTTTGTGTATCAATCTGGATACCTTCACTCTAAATGATATGCCCAAGGAAAGCTACAGAGTTTAACCAGAATTCACATTTAGAGAATTTTGCATACAACTTCCCTTTTTATAGAACTCTGAGCACAGTTCGCAAATGATCTGCATGCTCAGCCTCTGAACGAGAATACACAAATATATCGTCGATAAATACAATAGATCTAAAAAGGACCTGAACACAGGGTTCATCAAAACCATGAATACTGCTAGGCCATTGGTCAAACCGAACGACATGACACGAAAATCAAAGTGCCTATATTTGGTCCTGAATGTTGTCTTCGGAATATCTTTCTCCTTAACCCTTACCTGATGGTACTCGGACTTCAAGTTTATCTTTGAGAAACACTTGGCACCTTTCAACTGATCAAATAAATCATCAATCTTTGGGAGCGGGTACCTATTCTTAATCGTCACCTTATTCCGCTGTCTATAATCAATACACATCCGTAAGGAACCACCTTTCTTCCTTAGAAATAACACAGGTGCTCTCCACGATGATGTACTAGGTTTGATAAAGCCTTTCTCAAGTAAGTCCTTTAGTTGTTCCTTCAACTCTTTCAGCTCTGCAGGGGCCATTCTATAGGGAGGAATAGATATTGGATGAGTATCGTGTAGTAGGTCAATAGCTAACTCAATTTCTCACTCTAGCGGAAGAACCGGAAGCTCGTTGCAAAAACATCGGGAAACTCATTAACAACAAGAATGGACAAAATGGTTGATGACTCTACGTCCACATCCCAAACCCGAACAGGGTGATAAATATAGCCTTTCCTTATCATCTTCCTTGCCTTAGGATAGGAAATATATTTACCTCCCGGTGATGCCGTATTACCTTTTAGGCTCCCTTGGACATTGAAATCGGACTATCTTCTATCTACAATCAACGTTGGCATGACAAGAAGCCAACCAATCCATACCCGTTATAACATCAAGTTCTACCATATCTAACTCGATTAGGTCCACTACGGTGGATCGACTATGAACCACTATTATACAACCCCTATATACTCGTTTAGCTACAACTGAGTCCCCATGATAACAATACGATAGGGGTTCAAGAATTACTAAACAAAAATCAATAAAGGCGTGGAAACTAAAAGAAAATAAAGAAACAAAAAAAGACGGAAAATTAAGGATAGATTGAATTTAAGAATTCTATTCTTGAAGTTGAATCCTAATAGCAACAATTAGCTGACGAAGAACTAATCGCCTTTGATAGAGATTTAAAAACAAGAGATAGATTGTGAAACCCGACAATTTAGAATAACAAAAACAACAATAAGCCTAAGCTTATCACCTTTCTTGAATACCTAGAAGTGATCTAAGATTTCGAAAAGAATTTAATCTTACAACCTTAAGTTGAGTCTTGAAGGCTGAAGAATAAATCCAAGAGTAGCCACACACAAGAGTGGAAGAAAAATCTCACAGTTTTTATTGATAATAGTCTAAGTCTAAAAGCAAGAAGATACCCCTTTACATAGGGAGGGGGTCACGAAATTCTACCTAAAAATTAAGGAAATAAAGTCCTAAACTACTTTGGACAACAAGTCCAACTACCATAGGAAAAGGTAAAACTCTAGGAAATAAAAACCAAGTCAATCTTGGAAAGTAATTCCAATAATCTTAGGAAAATTAAAACAAAACCTTAACTACCTAGGAAAGCATCAAATATGTCCTAACAAACAAGGAAATAAAATAAGAAACTTTAACTCCTTGTCCTATGTCTTGGACGCCCTCCTTGAGTTGATTTATGGTGATTTAGACGCCAAATTTAGGCCCTCTTTGGCTGGTGCTTGGACCCCAATCTACCTCCTATTTGGCTTTGACTTGGACCATGAAATGAGTGTAGCACTTAGCTAAATCATCCCCGTAATTCTTGAGCTCTTCCACCATTAGCGCCTTCTTGATCTCCCATTGAAGCCCAACAACCTTGTCTTGCTTCTCCTTAGCTTGAGACCTTGTGAATCGCTTTCTTGGTGCTTCTAAAGATTTATCCTTGTCCGTGGATCTATCATTCCCCTCCTCTTGAAAAGAATTCGTCCTCGAATTTGAACGATGATCGAACAAGGATAAGTCAGCAACATTGAAAGTAGCACTTACATAAAACTCACCTGGAAGGTCCAATTTGTAAGCATTATCACCAATCCTTTCAAGTACTTTAAATGGCCCATATCCTCTAGGGTGCAATTTTGTCTTCGTTTTTGAAGGAAATCTCTCCTTCCTCATATGAACCTAATCCAAATCACCAGTCTCAAAGATTACTAGTTTTCAACTTTTATTTCTTCGTAAAGTTGTTTGCTCATTCTTCCTCTCAATTGCAAGTCTTGTATGCTCATGAATATTCTTCATCAAATCAACTTTCTTTTTCCCATCAAGACTTCTTGAAAGCGGATCAGCAACTATATTGTCTTTACCTTGCTTGTAGCTAACTACATAAGGGAATGTCTCAATGAATTCAACCCATTTGGCATGACTTCTACTCAATTTACCTTGGCTTTTCAAGTATCTTGAAGACTCATGGTCAGTTTTTATCACAAACTCCTTTGGCCACAAATAATGCTACCATGTAGCAAGAGCCCTTACCAAGGCATACAATTCTTTATCATAAGTAGAATAATTCAATGCAGCCCCATTCAACTTCTCGCTAAAATAAGCGATTGGTTTAGAATCTTGCATTAAAACAACCCCAATACCTCTACCAGATGCATCACATTCAATTTCAAAGGACTTATTAAAATTAGGTAATTGTAACAAAGGAGAAGAACATAATTTATCCTTCAAAATATTAAATGCATACTCTTGTTCTTTTCCCCAATTAAAGACCTTATCCTTCTTAATGACTTCAGTTACAGGCTCAACAATTGAACTAAATCTCTAACAAATCTCCTATAAAAGCTGGCAAGTCCATGTAAACTTCTAACTTCAGTAATGCTCTTAGGTGTAGGACAATATTTAATCGCTTTGATTTTATCTTCATCTACCTCAACACCTATATAAATCACAACAAAACCCAAGAAAACTACATTATCTACACAAAAAGTGCACTTGGATAAATTTGCATACAATTGTTGCTCCCTAAGCACATTACTAACTTGTTTCAAATGTTCGACATGCTCTTCTAAAGATTTTGAAAAGATCAGAATATTATCAAAATAAACAACTACAAATTTTCGATGAAAATCCTGAATGTACTAGGTGCATTAGTTAACCCAAACGGCATCACTAACCATTCATACAACCCATATTTAGTTTTAAAGGCAGTTTTCCACACATCTTCAGGATTCATTCTAATTTGGTGATATCCACTCTTCAAATAAATTTTATAGAATATTTGAGAACCATACAATTGGTCAAGCATATCATCTAAACGAGGAATAGGATGACGATACTTTACCGTTATTTTATTAATGGTGCAGCAATCCACGCACATCCTCCAAGTTCAATCCTTCTTTGGCACCAAAAAGCACGGGCACAGAACACGGGCTAATGATTTCTCTTACAAATCCCTTATCAAGAAACTCCTCTACTTCTCTTTGCAATTCATTTGTTTCTTCTGCATTGCTCCAACAAGCAGGCCTATTAGGAATTTGTGATCCTGGCACAAAATCAATTTGATGCTCTATTCCTCTTAAAGTGAGCAAGATAATAGGCAGTCTCTCTTTTTTTTAAATTAAACACTCTTTGGCTTTTTCAAGGATCACTTTTTTTTTCAATCTTAGCCTCTTTCCTCTCACCAATGCTCTCCTTTTTTCACTCTTCCCCACATTTTCCTTTCTCTCTTTGCTGCCCTCTCTCTCCTCACACCTCACTTTTTCTTTTCTTTCAGTCTCTTGTTTTGATCTCTCCCCATGTTTCCCCATTGATTCTTTCATCTTTTTTTCTTGCCATCATGCTCAAGAGAGTATCTATTTTTCCTCCCATCGTAGAAAGCACTCCTATCATACTACCATAGGCACCCCAACAAGATATGACAAGCTTGCATGGGTACCATATCACATAGAACTTCGGCAGCGTACTTTCCAATCTTGAAGGAGACCATGCATTGCTTATTCACCTTTACCTCTCCACTATCATTTAACCATTGCAAACTATAAGGCCTAGGGTGCTTTGTCCATTCCAACCCTAACTGTTCCACCAAATATGCACTCAAAACATTAGCACAACTCCCATTATCAATTATCATAGAACAAATTTTATCTTTAATCTCACACCGGGCATGGAATATATTTTCCCTTTGATCTTCATTAGAGTGACCCATATTAATATGCATAAGCCTCCTAACCACAAAATTCACCCCACTATCAATGTACTCCATCTCTTCTCCTTCTTTACCCTCTACAAAGTTTTCTTCTTGTACTTCACTTGGTTCACTTTTTTCACTCTCATATCCCCCATCCTCTTTGATTAGAATGTTTCTTCAACTTGGGCATTCATAAGCCTTATCCCTCTCCCTTGACACTTGAGACATTGAATAGAAGAAGTAGAAGTAGAAGTTTTTGGAATAAAAGGCTTGCCCCCATCCTTGGTTTCTAATTTGCTCCTACCCTGTCATGGAATTTAAGAGTAGGTGCCTCCTCAGATTTTTTCCATTGCTTCTTTGGAATAGCAGTTGGCCGGCTTCTCCTTGAGCTAGATTGTTGTTTCCTTTTGTTTTGTCTTTTTACCTTTACAGCTAATTCAACTAACTCATCTAAAGTTACATATTGTTGTAACTCGACTACATCAGCTATTTTCTTATTTAAACCATTAAAAAACCTAGCCACTGTAGCCTCCTCTTCCTCTATACAATTAGCTTGGATCATAGCCATATCCATAGCCTTAAAGTACTCATCTACAGACATGGACCCTTGCCTCAAATTTTGAATACGTTGTTGTAGATCTCTTTGAAAGTGTGATGACACAATTCTCTTCCTCATTACCCTTTTCATCTCAACCCACGTAGCAACGAGTGCTTGTCCTTCTTGCAATATGTCCCAAGAAAGCTTTTTCCACCACATTGCTGCATAGTCAGAAAACTCAACAGCAGCAAGTATAACCTTCTTACCCTCAGAATAGTTGTGGTGGTAAGATGGCTTCAACATTTCTATCCCAATCAAGGTACAAGTCTGGATCCCTTGTTCCCTTGAAAGATGGCATCTTCATCTTTATACTACTCATATTATCATCCTCTAGTCTTACTCTTTGTCCCCTCCTATCTCTTCCTACCCTCTCAAAATCAATATCATAATTAAAATCGTCGATAGGGTTTTCTTGATTTACAATGGGAGCAGGGGGTACATTTCTCCTAACTTGGGCTCTAGCGTTATTTCCCCTACGTAGTTCAACTATTGTAATATTTTGCTCAGCAAATGGTGTCCCTCATCTCTTGGAATTGAAAATTCCACCTTTCAAATTGTTGGTGCATAGCTTGCAAGGTGAAATCATTTCTTCCTTTGATTCCGGCTTCTTGAAGAACCCTTTGTTCATCATCACTACTTGTACGAGACATCTTGAGCAAAGCAATATATATCTCTGTCACGACCCAAATTTCCCTCGGTTGGGTATCGTGATGGAACCTAGTCTTACGGACTAGGTAAGCCTAACATTCAGTGAAATAACAACAATAATACAAGAAGGCTAACAGTCTTGATATAGAATCATGACAGAATTTACAATTAATCCCAAAACCGGTAATATAAGTCATAAGCTCTACAAATCTTCTACAACTTCTAAATACAACTTTTTGGAAATAAATACAACAATGTATGAATGATAAATACAAAGAAGGTGACTCCGGAGCCTGCGAACGCAACATCATGTTACCTTGACTCTCCTCGGCAATTATCCATGCAACTACTAACAATCAATACCTGGATATGGGCAAACAATAATGCACAGAAGTGTAGTATGAGCACACCACAGCGGTGCCCAGTAAGTATCAAGACTAACCCCGATGAAGTAGTGACGAGGACTAGTCAAGACACCACTGGTCGAACAAAATAACTGACATGAATATAGAAGTAGCCGAACACTACATCTATCTAAGACTTCAAGGAATAATTTATAACAATGACAATATAATGCGGAAGAAATGTACAGAAATTAACCAGCGGAACAACAAGAAAATACACAAAAAGATGAAAAGAAAAACAAGCCAAACCGGAAGAAGACACAACACAATAGAGAACACCAATAACTCAACTCTGCGTCCGTTTATTCACATCGAGCCTTAGCCATTAAAATCAATAAACTGGTGGAAACCTTTAAGCAGCAGTCCATATTGAAAACTTTGAAAATATGATCATTTCCTTATAGAAAGATCTCCTTTGAAAACATACTTTCTCTAAATGTATGTACAAGTATATTTAATGAAGAGAAATACTTAGATCATAGTCTCTTTCAAACTACGAAATTTCCAAATAGGACTTCCCAATAAATGACTTCCAAATATCATTTTATGCGAGACAAATGTTTTTCAAATGTATCTTCGAAATAAAAGTCTTTCGAACATAAGCTCTTCGAAACCATAACGTTTTCCAAAATACTTTTCAATAAAATCTCTTGATCATAATCTCCTCAAGATAAATCTACCGAAAATCAGTCCGTAACTCAGAGATTGGCATGCAGTACATGAGGAATCTCAAATCTTGTCAATAATGCAGTAAGAGATCAATATGAGCATCCAAATTGAAATAACAGAATATTAAGACCTAAACAAGTGCAGAAAATATCAAACAGGAACAACATAAGTAATAATGCAGAGACAAGTGCACAGCATCACCCTTCGTGCTTTTACTCTCATCCTAACCAAAACAAGTGCACGGCATCACACTTCGTGCTTTTGCTCTCATCCGCACCAAAACAAGTGCACGACATCACCCTTCATGCTTTTACTCTCGTCCTCACAACAAATAAATAAAGCGGCACTACATTATCCTTCGTGCTTTAATATCCTAAACATGGAACGACATTATCCTTCGTGCTTAAATAACATAAACATGGCATGACATTATTCTTCGTGCTTAAATAACATAAACATGGCACGGCATCACCCTTCGTGCTTTTACACTCTCATCCTCACAATAAATAAATGCACGGCATCACCCTTCGTGCTTTACACTCTTACTCACCCAAACAATATCAAGAACAACAGTTTGGCAAGGAAATTCAACAATAAGAACCATAAATCACAACATCCCGACAAGGGAACCAACAATGCAAACAATATAATTAAGAGCACAATCAGTAATAGAAACCATACCATCCCGACAAGGGAATCAACAATGAAAACAACATCATCCCGGCAAGGGAAACATCTATAGCCAGTCTCGCCTAAACAGTTAACTACTCAGAGTAAAACTCAGATTGAACAAAGGCCCAGAAATATGCAACATCAAGGAAATATCAATAACATAAATGTCTAACAATTAGACCTATGTAGCACTTAAGGGAAAAGTCATATAAATCACCATGTAATACTCATGGGCAAGCTTGACTCCAACGAATAGATGTTCCAACTACGACTAGTTAACTCTAGGGCTAGATGATACTAATTATAGTCAATTAGGCAATTTAGGAAGAAAATATAGCATGATGATAAGAGAAATAGAATATTCCATTAAGTCAATTAAGGTCAAATAGCCAACGAAGGAATCCAAAAACAAGTAATTCTAATTTAAATAGGAAAGGATGAAATTAACAACCAAGGATTGAAATGTAACAATTACAATTCATACACAAGTAACATAAGAACCTACGAATCCTAAAAGGCCAATCTAATTGCAAATATGTCCGAGTACACACTCGTCACCTCGCATACATGGACTACAATCAACAAGGAAGACTCAATCCTAAGGGGTAGTACCCCCACACAAGGTTAGTCAAGATACTTACCTCAAAGACGACAACCCGGTACTCGAATATTGACTTCTCGGGCGAAAAGACCTCCGGATGGCTCAAAATAAACTAAACCAACTCCAAAATACACATAAAACGTATAAGGATTTATTCCGAACAATAAATTTTCAATCTTTACAAATATAAAAATAGACCAAAAAGTCGACCCCGGGCTCGCACCTCGGAACTCGACAAATTTCACAAAATCCGATTACCCATTCCGATACGAGTTCACCCATACTAAATTTATCCAATTACGATGGCATTTGGTCATTCAAATCATGAGTTTTCATTTTAGAAGTTTTCTTTCAAAACCCACAATTTCCCCAGCCCAAAACACAAATTAAATGATAAAAATAAGGACTAATTCATGAAATATATTTAATTCTACTGAAAGAACACTTACTCATTCGATTTGTGTGAAAAACCCACCAAAAATCACCAAGAACCGAGCTCTAGAAATCAAAATATCATAAAAATGGTTTAACCCTCATTTTTGAAGACTTATACTCTGCCCAGATATTAGTGAATTGTGATCGCGAACGAGGATGTGCGATCGCATAAAAGGAAGGATGACTTTGGTGAAAGTGCACTACGCGATCGCGTGCATCAGTATGCATCGCAGAATAGGGGGGTGGGGGTGGAAAGCATATGCGAACGCAGGGCTTTCGTTGGCGATCGCATAGAAGGAACATATTTTAGCTGAAGCTAGGCCCTCCACTGTGCGATCGCGAAGTCAGAATGCGAACGCGGATAATAGCATTGCTAGAGCCATGCGATCGCGGATCTGTGTGTGCGAACGCATTGAATAAAGAATGCTGGGCAGTTCAAGGAAACATAGAAGGAAACCAGAAGGTAGCATCAGCAGTTCAAAAATAGGGAAAATCGACCCGAAACCCATCCGAAACACACCCGAGACCCCTGGGTCCCCGTCTAATCACATGAACAAGTCATATAACCTAACACAGACTCGCTCGAGGTTCCAAATCATATAAAATAACACCAAAATGATAGATTAAACCAAAAATCAAACTTATGAATTTTCAAAATATCAAATATCAAGACTCGCTTCGAAACCTATCAATTCAACCCGGAATGACGTAAAATTTTGAAGACATGTCACAATTAACACGAAGGACCTAAAGCCACTCCCAGAATTCCATTCCGAGCCCGATATCAAAATTTCACCTATAGGCCGGAATCACTGAAATTCTAACTTTCGCCAAATTACCTCAAATCACCCTACGAAACTTCCAAAACCAATTCCGGACAGGCGCCTAAGTCCAAAATCATCATACGAAGTTGTTGAAATTAACCAAATTTCATTCCAAGGTCGTTTACAAAAAAGTCAAACCTCCGGTCAACTTTCATCACCTAAGCTTCCAAAACTGAAATTTTTCTTCCAATTCGACTCTGGATTATCCGGTAACTGAATCCAGCCACGGACACAGGTCAATATACACAATGTGAAGTTGTTTATGACCTTATACCACCGAACGGAGCTTAAATTCCCGAAACAACCGGTCGGGTCGTTACATTCTCCCCCTCTTAGACAAACGTTCGTCCTCGAACGTGCCAATGTTCACCTTGAACTCATCCAATCACTGATTGTACACTTCTAACACATACCCGCGGGTGATCCCACATCACCCCAACCTACATAAGCCTGATGAAACAATCACAATTGCAATATAGCCTTCACATCACCACCGATAAGCATCATACCTCTACTTCTCACCTTCCACTCATTCACAAAAGACCCGATTCTAAATCTATATCCGGAATTAGCCTCAACCAGCTACATCACTCATGATTACACCCATAAGGACGACCACATAAAATAGCACATCACACATAGGCTCAAATAACAGTTTCGATCACAATAGTTGCCCGGAATCAACTAGACATTGGCAATTAGCCTCACATATGAAAGAACTCTGCTTTCGAGCCGCGTAGTACTGATAATGATGCAATAAACACAAAGACCTCATTATTAAACACCCAAACCACCAAGCCACAACTGACACCACCTGGCACACATCCCGCAAACTAAACTAAAGAAACACATAACGAAATGACTGAATATGTAAATAGAAACACATAAAGGAACTATCAAACAAGCTCATAGGCACAACTCTCTATCAATACTGACTTGCCAAAAGCAATATAACAAGGAAGAAGCAAAGCATATGAACACACCACAAGGATTCTGTCACGACCCAAATCCTAACTCAAGTCGTGATGGCGCCCAACTGCGGGGGTTAGGCAAGCCAACATAAATTACACTAAGTGTTCCCTATCCCATTTGGTTTCTTATTCAATATTTAACAATTTTAACAAGCATAAAGCATAATGTTTGAAAATGATAACTCACTGGTAAATGATATACTATAAAGATACGAGGGCCAAAAGCTAAGCATATATATGAATAGCCCCAAACCAAGAATAACCACCACGTATGTGTGCCAGGAACTAGTGTCACGAGTGC
Organism: Nicotiana rustica; assembly: GCA_005239535.1. Lineage (NCBI taxonomy): Eukaryota > Viridiplantae > Streptophyta > Magnoliopsida > Solanales > Solanaceae > Nicotiana > Nicotiana rustica. Next base: position 49,850 of record ML477276.1, read on the forward strand.
CACAAGCATACTAAATGAATATACAAAAGACAATATATACAATCCCACTGTCTAAATGAAATAGACGGAAAAATAACATAGGAAAACTCCATGGTGCTGCAAGAGATCGTCAAGAGGAGAAGCTCACCGCGAAGTCAAATCAGCTCTAATCAATACCTAGCTCGGGTCTGATAACCAGATGTACCAGCCTCAGGACCTGTACAGTCAAGTACAGAAGTGCAACATGAGTACATAAATAAATATGTACCCAGTGAGTATCCCGTCTAAACTCGAAGAAGTAGTGATGAGAAATCGACTAGACACTCACTAAGGTCCAGTAATATGATATATGACAGGATATGACAGAAAACAGTAGGCGGATAAAGCATTAACCAACAAGTGCATATCACAAGAAGTACTCCAGACAATAACTGGAAATGAACAATAGTGTACTTTATTCCCCTCTTACCAAATACCTGACATGTCTGACTATAAGTGACCCTGGACAACTGGTCATACATATACAAGGACAAGAAAACCGGCCGGAGTCATAAGGGTGGTCATAAGGACTGAGGTCATAAGCTAACCCACGATCACGAATCATACCTGCGACTCGCGTGCTGACTCGATAATAATAAGCTAGCCCACGATCGCGCATCGTACATGCGACTCGTGTGCTGACTCGATAATGATAAGTTGACCCACGATCGCGCATCATACCTACGACTCGTGTGCTTACTTGATAATAATATAAGCTGACCCACGATCGCACATCATACCTGCGACTCGTGTGCTGACTCGATAATGATAAGTTGACCCACGATCGCGCATCATACCTACGACTCGTGTGCTTACTTGATAATAATATAAGCTGACCCACGATCGCACATCATACCTGCGACTCGTGTGCTGACTCGATAACAAGTGCGTATATATAAGGACAAATGTGTAACAACTCAACAGTGAACTCAACAGGACCGTGCCAATACCACGGGTAATCAACTAGGACTTAAATCACAATACCTCACTTTTCCTTATCATCTCAACAGTAATTACAACTTGTAACTCATAACACATACGAAGGTACAGATAGGGCACATAGAGGCATGCTTGTGAATCCTAAGGCTACCTGAAATAGCAATACAATTACCACGTACGGACTCTCGTCACATGGTACGTACGTGGCCCCCCCACAATAGGTACACACAACAATCAAGAACCTACGGAGACATTTTCCCCCTTACAAGGTTGGAAAGGAGACTCACCTCGTGGCGAAACTAACCCTCAGATCAAAAATGCACCCGAAAACTCCGAGATCTACCCTCGAGGTCTCGCAACTAGTCAAGTATAGCACAATACATCAATTCATGATCAAAGAAGAGGATTTATCCTATTTTATTCAAAATTCATCATTCTTGAAGAATTACTAAATTTCAACACCGAGCCCGCATGCTCAAATTCCGAGAATTCTCGAAGGAATCGCTCACCCATAGCCTAAGAATCAAAATTATGTAGTTTCTACTTGAATTCATGGCTTTAAACGGATAATTCACAAATTCCTCAAATGCCCTAATTTTACTACCCAAATTCATGATTTTTGATAATTTAGTAGAGTTCATCTAGGAATTGATGCTTGAAACTGGTGTTAAATAGGGAATTTACTTACCTCAAGTACTAGGTTGAATGGTCCTCTTGAAAGCTCTCAAATAACTCAAGGAAGAAGATGGAAATGGGGAATGGGACTTAAATCCCGTATATAAAATTAACTGCCCAGATTTCCCCTTCACCGCGATCGCGACCAGTGTCCCGCGATCCCGAAGGCCAACGAGCCAGACCTCTACGAACGCAGAGGAGGTCCTGCGACCGTGAAGAGTAAACGGGCCTGGTCCAGACCTAACTCTATGCGAACGCGGAAAAGGGGTTGGGATCACGAAGGCTAGGAATCCAGACCATCGCGATCGCGAAGGCAGGGATGCGATCGCGAAGAGATTCCTACGAACGCAAAGAGCATTCAGCAGCCCAGCCCATTTCCTTCTCCGCGAACGCGGCCCAACTTCCGCGATCGCGAAGATGGAAACCAGACAGCAAAAATCTGGTTTTCTGAACTTATCTCCCGGGGGTCCAAAACTCACTCGAGCCCCTCGAGACCCCGTCCAAAGGCACCGGCAAGTCTGTATTGATGATACGGACTCGCTCGAACTTCCGGAATGTGAAAAACAACAACGAAACTCAGAATTTGACCCCAAAAGCAAATTGAATCAACGCTTTGAACTTAGAGTTCTAGAATCCATTTCAATGCGCCGAACCGGCCTATACTACTCGGAATGACTTCAAATTTTGCAGACATGTCAAAAATGACATAACAGAACTATTCCCGATTTCAGAATTTTATTCGTACCTCGATATCATCAAATCAAGTTCCAAACCAAATTTCAAATTTAAGGAAATCCTTATTTCTATATCGGGCGCCGAAACGCTCCCGGGTTATCAAAAACCCACTCCGAATATATGCTCAAGTCCGAAATAATCATACGAAGCTACTAACACTATCAGAATTAGATTCTGAGGTCGTTTGCTCAAGATGTTGACCGGAGTCAAACTTGGCCTAATAGGCCAACCTTAAGGAACCAAATGTTCCTATGCTACTCAAAGCACTACCAAAACCTGAACCACCAGTCCCCGCAAGTCACAAATCTTGAGAACCCGCTATGGAAAGACCTATATCGGGGAACGGGGTCCGATAACGCAAAAATGACCGGTCGGGTCGTTACAGTCTCCCCCTCTTAAACAAATGTTCATCCTTGAACGGGACTAGAATCGTACCTGAAGTGCTGAGTAGTTGTGGATATCTGCTCCGCATGTCCTCCTAAGACTCCCAAGTCACCTCATCGATTGGTTGGCCCCTCCACTGGACCTTCACGACAGAAACTCTCTTAGACCTCAACTAGCGGTCCTTTCTATCAATGATAAAAACTGGCTCCTCCTCGAAGCCCAACTTCTCATCTAACTGAATAGTGCTGAAATCAACCACGTGAGAGGAATCGACCTGATATCTCCGGAGCATGGATACATGAAAAACAGGATGAACTTCTGATAAGGCGGGAGGTAAAGGAAGCTCATAAGCAACCTCTCCGACTCGCCTCAACACTCGAGAGGACCTATAAACCTGGGGCTCAGCTTGCCCTTCTTCCCGAATCTTATAATGCCCTTCATCGGCGAAACCTTCAGCAGAACCTTATCTCCCTCCATAAATGCTACATCACGCGCCCTTTGATCCGCGTAACTCTTCTGTCTGGACTGAGCTGTGCGGAGCCTCTCCTGAATTATCTTCACCCTCT
>ML477278.1:9073-29138 GCA_005239535.1 Nicotiana rustica
CTAATTGAGTGATCAACTTAATTAACCATTAGTGACGGCTGCAGTTAACTAACTCTTAGCTTAGTATGTAATTAGCTTATTAAATATTGACTAATTGAGATGATTAACTCACTAATCAATCTTTGATTTTAGGTGAGCTATTTTCAGGTTCTAGGTTAGTTAGTTTAGCTCCTTAGAGTTAGTTTCCAATTATACTGTTAGTTATCTTAGTTTCAAGGATATACCTAATCAAACTAATTAATATTTAACTAATAAAACTACTAAGTCAAAGATGAGTTGAAGCGAAATCAATTAAACAATAAACTAAAAATCAGAAAACAGGTTAGGGGGTCGAACAGCTGAGCATAATATATAAAGAAAAACTAAACATGGTCAATCAACTGATGCAAGCGCATGAAGAACATTTAAAACTCATGAATCATCAACACCTGAACTATATCATTCCAATATCCAAACAGGGTTCAATTAACCTAAACTTGCATGTGTGAACCAAGTCTAAACTAAGAACATGTTTTAAAATATATTTTGGGGCTTCGAACTAATCAAGCATGAACAGGTAAAAGAAAGTAATCAAAACAGTCATAAAGTCAGAAGTAAACAGTGACACAAAGAAGAATAGAAAACTGATTAAACTACGCCTATTCATGCTTAAAAAAATGCGAAACACATAGAAAGGAGAGGGGGGGTACCCGTAAAAGAAAGGTTTGGCCAGCAACAAATGAAATAGCCAGACCTTGGCCGGACTCCGGAGGGTTTGAAAACGAGTTAAAACCACATGAATTAATTTATCTTATCAAGAGCAACAAACTCATGTAGGTCTGAACCGTTGAATCGTTCGAAGTCGACCGTTGTAGCATTTTAGGTTTTTCAGATTCTTCGATCTGAAATCGGGTGATTTTGGATGGGATTTTGGGGAAACTGATGGTGGGATGGGGTTAAGGGTGAGGAGAGGGTTGTAGGATGAAAGGTTGGGGTGGTTTGAAGATGGTCCACCACCGTTAGGGAGTTCCGGTGGCGGAAACCTAGGGCGTCTAGGGTTTGGTCGAGGCAGAAGAGAGAGAGACGAAGGAGAGGGGAGGCAGCTAGGGTTTGGTGGGGGTTAGAATTTGATGGAAATGAGGGGGGTGGTGAGTGTTTGGACATATATATAGTTAATGGATAATGAGTTCTCAGCCGTTGGATCTGGAAAGATCAACGGTTGAGATCTTTCGATTTAATTGAAACGGAGTCGTTTTGGGTACTGGGGCCGGACCGGGTAGGATGTGTATTGGGCTGGGTCGTTTGAGTGTATAGAGATAGGGATTGGGCCTGGGTATTTCTTGGCCCATGTCCGATTTAATTCTCTTTTTAAACTAAACTAAACTACTTAATTAATTTAAATTAACTTAAAACTCCACAAAAATGTATTAATTAATTCTAATTCAGTCAAATTAGTGATTGATTGGTAAATAAATTAAGGGTGAAACAATTAATTTTGACACTCATATATTTTAAAAGAAAAAATTAATTTTCACAATTTGTTCGGAAAAATGACTAAATTTAGCAATTAGTTATTAAAACTACATTACTCAAATAATCATCATTCGTTTTGTTATTTTATTCAATTAATTACAAATAATGAATATATAATTCCTTGATAATAATGATGCTCCTAATTTCGCAAGTTTAAATAATTTTAAAGGATGAATATGGAATGCAAAATAAATTCACAAATAACACTAAAATTCAACAAACATTTGTGAAATTAATTTATTTTATTGAATTTTGTAGGAGTATATGGTGGGTGAAAAATCACATGCTCACACTAGTAAGTGTCGAGCCTAACCTCGGCAAAGTAGTAACGAGGCTAGGACAGGACCACATAAAAATCGGAACAGTAAAATCATGATATCGGAGATAACAACAAATAAAAACAAAAGCAGAAAGTAATGGAAAGGGAACATGCGGTGGGGAATTTCAACATAAAGAGTGAGAAAAACGATAAGACAGAAAGAAACAGTGATCAACAACAAATTAAGCAACTAAAATCAAAAGAAAAGCTTCACGGCATTGCCCTTCGTGCTTTTACTCTCATCCTCACCAGATAATAAATAAGAATGCACGGCATCACCCTTCGTGCTTTTACTCTCAACCACACAATATAAATTATGCACAACATCACTCTTCTTGCTTTACTCTTTTCCTCACAATATAAATAAATCGTGCACGACATCACCCTTCGTGCTTTACACTCTTCCTCACAATATAAATAAATTATGCACGACATCATCCTTCGTGCTTTACACTCTTCCTTACCATATAAATAATCAATAACAACTGATAAGGAGAAGTTTCACAAGGAATAAATATTTCATCAATAATTACTTTCACAATTTAACATCTCAACCTCGAATCAATATTCACAATGTTATCCATCTCCGTGGAACCGGATACAATTCTCCCAATATTTTAATAGCAACAATAATCATGGATAATAGGCTTTAAGACTAAAGATTAGCAAGAATGGGCTTTCACTCGCATGTTATGACTCGAACACAACGTATAGGTACTCGTCACCTCACCTATACATCGTATTCAACAACAAAATACGTAGCAAATAATCACACAGTACCTATTCTCTCAAGCTAAGGTTAGACACAACACTTACCTCGATTTCGCAGGCCACTCATTGCTCAAGTACATCTTTTCCATTAGGATTCACCTCCAACCCACTCGTATCTAATCATAATTAGTTCAATATCATTAATTATTGCTAAAGGACTTAAATTTAATGCATAATCATGATTTTTCTAAGTTTTCTCGAAAAACTTAAAAATTGACCCCGGGACCGCTTGGTCCAAACTCGAGGTTCGGACCAAAATCCGTTTACCCGTTCACCCCCGAGCCCGAATATGTAATTAGTTTCGAAATCTGACCTCAATTCTAGGTCTAAATTCGAATTATACAAAATTCCTAAATTCTTCCAAACCCTCAATTTCTACCATGAAAACCCTCGATTTTTAGTTGTAAATTGATGAAAAACAATGCGTAATTGGAAGAAAGTAGTTAAGAATTGTTTATCAACACTTGGGGGAAGTACTTTTCTCTTGCAAATCACCTCTAAGCCTTCTTGGTTTGAAAATATGAAAGAATGGCCAAATTCCCGTTTTTAGGTTCTGTTTTAATCGCTGGGCAGGTCTTCTTCGCGTTTGCGAAGGACCTGTCGCATTCGCGCTGCTTTGGCCATATTGGCCTTCACATTCACGAGTCATTCCATGTGTTCGCGAAAGGTATTTCCCCCCAAGCCATCGCGTTCGCAACCCAATGGTCGCTTCGCGTAGAAGACGAGACTCCCCTTCCCCAGGTCTCATAACTCATTGCGTTCGCGGAAGGCTGGTTGAGTTCGCGAATGGTACCACTCTAGTGCTTCGCGTTCGTGACCAGTACTTCGCGTTCGCGAAGAAGAATTTCTCCCTCATCCTGGTTACACTTCGCGATCGCAAAGCGAAAAACATTTGCGCACCAGAAACTCACCCGAAGCCTACCCGAAACTCACCCGAGCCCTCGGGGATCCAAACCAAACATGCACCCAAGTCTAAAATATCCTACGGACTTGCTCGTGCGATTAAATCACTAAAATAACACCTAAAACTACGGATTTAGCATCAAAACTCATGGATTTCTCAAGAACACTTCAAAATTACTATCTTCTTAACTGGACGTCCGAATCACGTCAAATACACTCCGATTTCCACCAAATTTCACATACAAGGCATATATGTTATAATAGACCAGTACCGGGCTCTGGAACCAAAATACGGGCCCGATACCAATGAGTTCAAACATTAATCAATTTCTTTAATTCCTTTAAACTTCAGTCTAACAATTTTCATCAGTAATTCATTTCTCGTGCTAGGGACCTCGGAATTCGATGCCGGGCATACGTCCAAGTCCCATATTTTACTACGAACCTTGTGGGACCATCAAAACACGGGTCCGGTTCCGTTTACTCAATTCAAGCACCAAGCCACGTAAGCAATAATATCCTTCTTCATCCTTTGCCACCAATAATGCTGCCGCAGGTCCTGGCACATCTTGGCGTTACCCGGGTGAATAGAATACTTAGAACTGTGAACCTCCTCAAGGATCAACTCACGAAGCCCATCAACATTTTGCGCACACACTCGACCCTACATCCTCAAAATACAGTCATCTCCAACTGTCACCTACTTGACACCACCATGCCGAACTGTGTCCCTAAGGACTATCAAGCTCGGGTCATCATACTGGCGATATCTGATACGCTCAAATAAGGAAGACCAAGCGACTGTACAAGCTAGAATACACCTGGGCTCTGAAATATCCAACCTCACAAAGCTGTTGGCCAAAGTCTGAATATTTGAAGCTAGCGGTCTCTCACCGACTGGAATGAATTCCAGGCTGCCCATACTCACTGCCTTCCTACTCAATGCACCGGCCACCACATTGGCCTTTCCCGGATGATACAATATAGTGACATAATAGTATTTCAATAGTTCTAACCATATCCTCTAACTCAAATTGAGATCCTTTTGCTTGAACAAATACTGAAGGCTACGATGATCTGTGAAAACCTCACACGACACGCCATAAAGATAGTGCCTCCAAATCTTCAATGCGTGAACAATGGATGCCAACTCTAATTCATGGATAGGGTAATTCTTCTCATGAATCTTCACTGCCGATACGCATATGCAATCACCATGCCTTCCTGCATCAATACCGCTCCGAGCCCCACGCGGAAGGAATCACAATATACAATGCAAATTGTGAGCCTTAGGGAAATACCAACACCGGTGCTGAAGTCAAGTCTGTCTTGAGCTTCTAAAAACTCGCCTCACACTCGTCCGACCATTTGAATGGGGCACCCTTCTGAGTCAGCTTAGTCATTGGGACTGCTATAGATGAAAACCCCTCCACAAACCGACAGTAATAACCTGCCAAACCCAAGAAACTCCTGATCTCCGTGGCTGAAGTGGGTCTAGGCCAGTTCTTGACTGCCTCAATCTTCTTAGGATCTATCTAAATACCCTCTGCTGATACGATGTGACCCAAGAAAGCTATTGAATCCAACCAAAACTTGCACTTTAAAAATTTAGCATACAACTGACTATCCCTCAAAGTCTGAAGCGCTATCCGGAGGTGCTGCTCATGCTCCTCCCGGCTGCGGGAGTATATTAAAATGTCATCAATAAACACAATTATGAAGGAATCTAGATAAGGCTTGAGCACCCGATTCATCAAGTCCATAAATGCTGATAGGGCATTATGTCACGACCCAAACTGATGGGCCCGCGACGGGTTCCTGAGTCCTACCTGTCAAACACCCCTAAGCATGCTTCTAATATAAACATGAATAACATCTACAGAATTACGAGTATAATATACATGAAGGAAACCTGCCCACAAGGAATATGTACATATACGTGCAACATATGTAGGGCGGGCCGACAAGGCTACTATAGACAACTATGTACCTCAAAACTGGAAGCCGGCAAGGCCACATACTATCCAACTAGACATAATATCTATAGACCTCTAATAGAAATATAACTGTACAAAGACGGGACTTAGCCACGTATATATATATATATATACACAAACATATCGTACCAAAACCAAAAGCAGCCCCGGATCAAGTGGAGCACGCCAACACTCGCTGATTAAGGATCCTAAGAAGGGGGACTGTAAGCTTGCCTACCTGCATCTGTGGGCATGAAAGGCAGGCCCCGTGAAATAGGGCGTCAGTACGAAAAATGTATTGAGTATGCAAGGCATGAAAATCTGTACGTAAGAGACATAGATGAAACATAGAATAAGGAAATACATCTGTAAATCTGAATAATTTTGTAAATTCTGAAACATTTATAATGTTATGCACGTGTATATAAATGTCGTGTCATGCAAGAGTATAGGTGTACATAACATCATCAAGCCACTGAGGGCATCCCATCATATAATCTCGGCCACTGTGGGTAACATCATCGGCATATACAAACTGATCAGGTGGTGGTGCGTATATAACTCCATAACCTTTGCCCATATCCCATATACATATATTTACATATATACGCGTATATAACGCCATCTGGTCATGGGTCAATGCACATGTATAAATGAGTGAAATGCATGAAAAAAATGTAATAATCTCAATATTTCTTTCGGATAAACTTTTTTAACTGCGTATTATTCTGAGACCCATGAACACATGATAGAATAATATGACACATAGGAGAATAAGAATATACGCATCTCTAGCATTTTTACGAATAGAGTAATTTATGGAAGTTGTGCATTTACTCGTTTCGCTTGTGTCGTATAGATCATGCCAAAAATAAAGAAGAGATAGCCTTAGCATACCTGAGCCTGTCTCATCTTTACGACCTTTGCAAAGTCAAAAATGAGTACATTAACGGTTCTAGTACGAGGAACAAAACCTTTTGCAATAATCTTACAATATAGTTTGATGGATCCTTTTTTTATTTCCAATTTTCCCATGGCCAGAGACCAAAATGTCATATGTATTAGCATTAGGGACAAATCCCCTCCCCTTCATTTCATTCATCAATTTAGTTGCTTCATTCATTTGTCCAATAGCTGGCAGAGATGCTAATATAGTGTTGTATGTAGCAACATTAGGAGGAACTCCTTTAGCCAGCATATCAGAATATGTTGCAAAAGTTACCAATTTCAAAAAGTTGGTTTTGGTCGAACGATCATGAGTTACAGAGTGGTTCGCTCGGGCCAGCATGGCACCGGGTGCCAGCCACGCCTCCCAGGTTCGGGGTGTGACATATTAGTCAAGCCAAAAGACATCACCAGAAATTCATAGTGCCCATACCTTGTCCGAAAAGCTGTCTTAGGGACATCGGATGCCCTAATCTTCAACTGATGGTAGCCCGATCTCAAATCAATTTTTGAAAACACCCTGACACCCTGAAGCTGATCAAACAAATCATCAATTCTTGGCAATGGATATTTATTCTTGATAGTGACTTTGTTCAACTGCCGGTAATCTATACACATCCTCATCGATCCATCCTTCTTCTTCACGAACAAAACCGGTGCACCCCAGGGCGAGACACTAGGTCTAATGAAGCCCTTGTCAAGCAAATCTTGCAGTTTTTCCTTCAATTCTTTCAACTCTGGTGGGTCCGTCCGGTATGGAGGAATAGAAATGGGCTGAGTGCCCGGAGCCACATCAATGCAAAAATCAATATCTCTATCGGGTGGCATGCAGATCTATAGAAGAAACCTAAGCACTAGAATCACGAACATGATCCAATTAGTCCAAACACCCTTTCTCAATCATACGCCAAGCCTTCATATAAGAAATAACCCTGCTAGAGGAATGACAAGGAGTCCTTTTCCACTCTAATCGAGGTAACCCAGCAAGGCTAATGTCAGTGATTTGGCGTGACAGTCCAAGATAACGTAGTAAGGTGACAACCAATCTATGCCCAGTATGACATCAAAATCAACCATATCAAGAAGCAAAAGGTCTACCCTGGTCTCAAGACTCCCAATAACGACCACACACGAGCGATATACACGATGTACAACAACAGCATCCCCCACGGGCGTGGACACATATACAGGGACACTCAAGGAATCACGGGGCACAACCAAATATGAAGAAAATCAAGATGACACATAAGAGTAAGTAGACTCCAGATCAAACAGAACTGAAGCATATCTATTACAAACTGAAATGGTACCTGTGATAATAGCATCGCAGGACTCCGCCTCAGGTCTGGTCAGAAATGCATACAATCGGGGCTAGGCCCCACCACTCTGAACCATGTCTCTGGGACGACCTCTGACAGGCGAACCTCCACCTCTAGCGGGCTGGCATCTACCTCTAACAATCTGGCCCCTACCTTTGGCTACCTGACCCCTACCCCTAGCTGGCTGGGCAGGTGGTACGGTAGCTGGTGTCGGAACTATAACACGAGAACCCTGATACTACCACTCCTGACCGAAAATCGCCAATTTTCCAATTTCACCAATTCAAGCCTAAGTCTACCACGGTCCTCCAAATAACATTCTGAACACGCTCCTAAGTCAGAAATCACCTAACGGAGCTAATGGGACAATAAAATTCAAATCCAAGACTGTTTACTCATAAGTCAACTTTCGGTTGACTTTCCAACTTAAATTACTAAATAAAAGACTGAGTGGTTCATTCCACTCCAAAATCATTCTGAATCATAACCAAACAACTTGATGCAACATAATGAAGCTAAACAACACATAAAGAGGCAGAAATGGGGAAAACATGGCTATAACTCTCGGAACGACCGGCCGTATCGTTACAAAGTCAATGCATTATACTAAAATATACAATAACAAAGATAAAATAACAAAATCACATAAAACAAATATTGCTAATTAATAAGCCATATCGAAAATTAACATAATCTAAAAATACTATATAGGTCATGCTATAGCTAATAAGTACTAATATTAATTATATAACTAAGCACTAAAGATAAACTAAGTTATGCATTTTTATTGTAAACCAATATAAAACTAAAATAATTATCTAACACTTTCGTCATTACTAGTGTTGAATTGAATTTCTTTTGTTAGCATTAGTATTGATTTGAACTTTGTTTGAGTTACTACATTTATGGGTTATAAAATTTCTTTACCATTCAAGAATGTTTAGTCTAAACTTGAAATAATGCGTTAAAAGATAAAACTATGAAAAAGTTTAAGAAATATTTATAAACTACATTACAATAAATATTTATATGTATAAAATATTTTTAAAAATTATATAAATATAATCGGGTTAGTTTGGTTTCGGTTTGAATTTTTTTAGTTAAAACCAAACCGAACCAATTATGGTCGGGTTTTATTTTCCAATACCAAACCGCATCGTTTTTTTTTTTCTGATTTGACTCGGATTATCGGTTTGGTGCGGTTTATCAATTTTCTTTGTACACCCCTAAAAAACACATTCTATAGAACATAAAGTTCATCATATCAAACACACTTGTACCTTTTTCTTTTCTTTTTTTTCCTTGAAAAAGACTGAGAAGTTAGTAGGCAACACATAAAAAACAACAGTCGGAAAAGTTTATTAAGAAAATTATATATTTATACTTAGTTTACATGTCATCACAATTACATATCATAACCGGGAAATTACTGATAATTGATCATTATACATATGAACAAGAGAAAAATTGATGATGAAAAATGAAAATTTCCGCTCACAAGAAAGGAAAAAGAAGTAAAAGACAAAATGACACTATAATATTAGACGGCAGTCTATGACTATTTATGTTTAACATTGTATTTGTAACTGTTTGACCAAAAAGTATGAATTTTTTTTTTAAATTAATTAAAAAAAAGGATGGAGAACAAATTCTAGTCAAGTATAATAAATCTTAGATCTAACACATGCTTATATAATAATATCGAATTAGAACCAATTATGAGGGTATTAAATGAAGTTATTAAAAATGAATGGTGGGATAGTAATGAGTAATAAATATATTAAATGGCAATAAACGTAAATAAAATGAAGGATTCACCCAAATATTGAATGATGTGGATGATTCTCCCCCCTGACAACAATGTAAGACAAATGGATATGGAAATATATGAGACTTTCTCGGATCTGATGCGTGAAAGGGTAGAATAAACAACAAATCGAATCACTGTGGAAAGGTAAAGTGTTGTATTATATCTCAAGAGTCAACTTTTCATAAGAGTTCTTATCAGAGTGAATATTATAAATCATTTCCCCCATTTCTTTTACTACTTATATGGGATATTCCCAAAAACTCTGAAAAGTACAGCAAAGAGAATATTCAATATTCCCTTTATAGTTCCAAGACGATACTAGCCGTTATTCCCATTCTTCGCTACTTGATCTGGACCTTAATGGCTTGCTCGGCGGTTCCCTATTGCCAAGCCCTGGTTGACCTCGGCCTAATCGCTTATGTTGAGCCGCAATTCCCGCACTTGATAACCTCTCCATGCTGAAGTTTTTTAGCCAGATTTTGACCCATACAGTCAGTCCCTCTGCTTATCGAGGTTGTCTTTTGGTCGACCTCAATGAGCGGACTTTATCAGTAACAATTATGGAAAAGTTCAGACGTGGTGGTCGAGCAGGGGTGATTGTTGTCGAGATGATGACGTCTCGTTCTAAGCGTTGTAGTCAATGAGGCTGGTGCGGGGTGACATCACAGTCGCATGCGTCATTATTGCGCACCTTCCCGATGCATTGCATCTTTCCTCGAGCCCCTGTCATTTTGATTTTAGGGCCACCGGCGGTTGTTCGCATATATTCGAGCACCATGATTATCTATAAACAAGGAGGAAGAGGCTTTTCAAAGAAACCTTTGCATTCTCTGAGTTCTCAATCCTGCGCCTTACTTATTCTTCTTCTTCTTCTTCTTCTTCTTCTTCTTCTTCTTCTTCTTCTTCTTCTTCTTCTTCTTCTTCTTTTTCTTCTTCTTGTGCTCATTCTTCCTGAAACTTCTACCATTACCATCCCTTCTGCATTTTCTGCTCCACCGTGTAAATATTAGCAAAAGATGACTAAGGTAACTCTTAATCCTGAGGTAGTCTCAGACCCAACTCCACTATCACTGCCCATGCCTTCTGGTAGAGGAGAATACATTGTTATGGAGGACGAAAGCTTCTCCAACGTGGAGGAGGTCATTCCTCGTAACCCAAGCTCCAGGTCAGATTTCTCGAAGGAACCTGCTCATGACCCCGAGCCTGTAAGGTCCGAGATGGAGGCGAATCATATAGCCGCTCTCAGGGAGAAATACAACATCCCTGCTCACGTTGACCTGGTTCCAGCTGGGGACAATGTCATCCAGGTCCACCGGCCCGGGTACTGTGCATTTTCTGCCAACCGGTTCCAAGTGGGTTACTCTCTCCCTCTTCCTCCGTTGGCGGAGGAATTCTACTATTATTATGGCGTCTGCCCAGCCCAGCTCTCCCCCTACATTAATAAGGTCTTCCTTATGCTAACGAAATTTGTAGAGCTGGCCGGCTGTGGAATTTCTATCCACCATTTATTGCACCTATTCACGCCAAGCTTCCATAGGGGCACGTTGATTCACCTTCGCCACCGCGGGACTAAGGGAATGGTGGCAGAAATAGATGACAAGGTGAATCGCCGGTTTTGGTTCAACTTCTTCTTCGTCAAAATCGAGCACATGGTGGCGAGCCCTAGTGGATTTCTTGAGCAGTCAAATTTTGCTCGTAAGTGTTCTCGCTGATTGAAATACGTTATTTTCCCCTTTTCTATGTTTTGTGGATTAATTGTTTTCTTTTCCTTTCGTGTAGCTAAGAAATATCCCCCTTCTTTAGTTGCCGACATCAATGACTGGGTAGCCTAAGTCTTGTCTCACACCATAGGGATCCGCGACTTGGCGTGTTTCAACAAGAGGTTCAGACCCGAGCCCTCGACCGATAAGTCGGATTCCGTCCTCTAAATACTTCGACCTCATTGTAGTTCCCTTCCTTCTCTTGCTTACCGTTTTCCCTTTAGTGTTAGGTCGGAGGGCTTCTAGAAAGGCGAAGGCTCCTGTTCTCGCATTTCGCCAGGCGGTTGCCTCGGCTGGGATGCAGTGCTCTCCCCCTACATTAATAAGGTCTTCCTTATGCTAACGAAATTTGTAGAGCTTGCCGGCTGTGGAATTTCTATCCACCATTTATTGCACCTCTTCGCGCCAAGCTTCCATAGGGGCACGTTGATTCACCTTCGCGACCGCGGGACTAAGGGAATGGTTGCAGGAATAGACGACAAGGTGAATCGCCGGTTTTGGTTCAACTCCTTCTTCATCAAAATCGAGCACATGGTGGCGAGCCCTAGTGGATTTCTTGAGCAGTCAAATTTTTCTCGTAAGTGTTCTCGCTGATTGAAATACGTTATTTTCCCCTTTTCTATGTTTTTTGGATTAATCATTTTCTTTTCCTTTCGTGTAGCTAAGAAATATCCCCCTTCTTTTGTTGCCGACATCAATGACTGGGTGGCCTAAGTCTTGTCGCACACCATAGGGATCCGCGACTTGGCGTGTTTCAACAAGAGGTTCAGACCCGATCCCTCGACCGATAAGTCAGATTCGGTCCTCTAAATACTTCGACCTCATTGCAGTTCCCTTCCTTCTCTTGCTTACCGTTTTTCCCTTTAGTGTTAGGTCGGAGGGCTTCTAGAAAGGCGAAGGCTCCTGTTCCCGCATTTCGCCAGGCGGTTGCCTCGGCTGGGATGCAGTGCTCTCCCCCTACATTAATAAGGTCTTCCTTATGCTAACGAAATTTGTAGAGCTTGCCGGCTGTGGAATTTCTATCCACCATTTATTGCACCTCTTCGCGCCAAGCTTCCATAGGGCAACATTGATTCACCTTCGCCACCGCGAGACTAAGGGAATGGTGGCAGGAATAGACAACAAGGTGAATCGCCGGTTTTGGTTCAACTTCTTCTTCGTCAAAATCGAGCACATGGTGGCGAGCCCTACTGGATTTCTTGAGCAGTCGAATTTTGCTCGTAAGCGTTCTTGCTGATTGAAATACGTTATTTTCCCCTTTTCTATGTTTTGTGGATTAATCGTTTTCTTTTCCTTTCGTGTAGCCAAGAAATATCCCCCTTCTTTAGTTGCTGACATCAATGACTGGGTGGCCTAAGTCTTGTCGCACACCATAGGGATCCGCGACTTGGCGTCTTTCAACAAGAGGTTCAGACCCGAGCCCTCGACCGATAAGTCGGATTCCGTCCTCTAAATACTTCGACCTCATTGCAGTTCCCTTCATTCTCCTTCTTACAGTTTTTCCCTTTAGTGTTAGGTCGGAGGGATTCTAGAAAGGTGAAGGCTCCTATTCCCGCATTTCGCCAGGCGGTTGCCTCGGCCGGGATGCAGTTCGTGCTGGCCGAGTTTGTGCAGAACACTTCTTCTCAGACTCCAGCTTTAAGCGAACCAGGTCGTCAGACAGCTGTTCCACCAATGGTGACTTCGGCCTATCCTATACTGCACGTTGTAGATGAGTCTTTGCCCGGTGAGGAGGAAGATGATCTTTTTAAAAGGCGGAGAGTGGAAATTGGCGGGGTGGCTACGGCCGCACCCCAGAGGGAAGTCATTTTGGACGTGCAATTGACACGTCCTTCAGTTGCGAGGACTGTTCCCCCACCAGAGGTTTCTATAAAAGGGAGGCCGTCGGAGGTAGCGGAGGCTGCCATGGGAGAAGGGCGGTCAGGGGCAGTTGAGGTCGAATTTTCATCCGCCGACGGGAGAGGAAAGATAGTCGTCATGGATGATGATAGGTCTGGCTCTAATATTGACCCCGAGGAAGTGCGGACCTTCAAGGAGGTGTTCACTCAGGTAGAAGTGAGAACTGAGGTGGTCTACCCGGAATATCGTCATCCCCTTAGATTATAATTTGTTGGTTAACTCAGCGAGGATGGTCAGTTCTACTATCTTCGAGACGAGCTGAAGCAGAAAGATGATGAGTTGAGGCAGAAGGACGATGAGCTTGTGAGATCTATCGACAGGTGTAGTGAGCTCGAAGGGACGTTGGGAGCTAAAGAGGACGAACTCGAGGTGAGCAAGGGGGTCATGGCCGAGTGCGTTTATCTTCAGGCTCAGGTGGCCTCCTTGCGGGCCGAGCTCACGTAGAGTTAAGATAGATCCAAAGGTTTGAATGATGAGTTGGCCGTAAAAATGGCGGAGTTGGATAGAGTCGAGAAAGCTAGAACAGTTGTTGTAGCAAAGGCGGCGGCCTTAGCGGGTTCCCTCCGTGTCTTCAGGTCTAACCAGACAAATGAAGTGGATACGCTTGCGCTTAAGGAGGCGAAACTTGAAGAATGGATTTATGGCCTGGAGATAGAGGTCTTGGATTTGAACGAGAAGATTGCCGTCCTCGAGGCCGAGAAGGCGTTGCAGCTGGCTCAATCGTCTTCCTCCAATGCTTCTACTTATCCCAATGTTCCACGGGATTTGTACGAGAAGTAGAATCATGCTGAGGCTCATCAAGATATATTTAGAGGCTTGATGACTGCTGGGAAAGCTTCTGAGCGGAATTTGAGGATGCTAGTGTTAAGGCACGTGCAGCTCAGGACACCTGTGGCTGCAATTCCGGTACGCCCGGGGAAGGTAATGATGAATATGATTTGGACGAGTTCGAGCCAGGTGCTTGGCAACTCCAATAGCGAGGGCGCCGGCGATGATGGCGATGGGGGAGATGCAGCTGAATAGTGTACTTACTTTGTATTTTTGTTCATTTTTTATTCTTTCTTCTTCTTTTTTTGTTTTGCAGGCACTTGTTTGGCCCTTGTAAGATATCTTTTGGAATGATAATACTTTTGTTGTCTGTTCTTGAACTTCTTATTTCTCCCTTGAATGTTTTTCCTCAATTGATTGCCTTGATTCCGATTCGCTTAGGCAGGCTGTAAGTCAAGCTCGTGCGAGGTCGAATCGTTACTTAATTAGTTCGAGTCAAGTTGTGTGCAAGTGTTTTAATTAATTCGAGCGGGGTCAAATATGAGTCAATTCAAACAAGGATTGTAAGTTGGTTCGAACAAGGTCGAATGTAAGTCATTTCGAACGAGGTCGAGTGTCGACTTATAAATTAACTCAAACGAGGTCGAATAGCAAGTTGACTCAAGCGAAGTCGAATGTTGACTTATAAATTAATTCGAATGGGGTCGAATGTAAGTCGATTCAAGCAAGGTCGAATGTTTGACTTTAAAATTGATTCGAATGAGGTCGAATGTAAGTCGATTCGAGCAAGGTCGAATGTTGACTTTAAAATTGGTTCAAACGAGGTCGAACGTAAGTCGATTCGAGCAGGGTTGAATGTTGACTTTAAAATTTATTCGAACAAGGTCGAATGTAAGTCGATTCGAGCAAGGTCGAATGATGACTTTATAATTAGTTCGAACGAGGTTGAACATAAGTCGATTCGAGCAGGGTCAAATGTTGACTTTAAAATTGATTCGAACGAGGTCGAATGTAAGTCGATTCGAGCAGGGTCGAGTGTTGTTTCAGGCATTGTCGTAATGTGTACACTTGTTGGAGACATGTGAACATCATATGTTTGCATATTTTGCTTTGTTTATACATTCGTTGGAGAAGTTTACATGTTTTCACTCTATTCGTACATACATTAGAGAGGTCCCAGTCTATCCAGTCCCTTCATTGGTCAACCTGGAGAAGTTGTTGAGACGTCGAGCAACGAACTGATACTTAACTTCGAGATGCCATTTTTGTCGCCTCGTTAAAAACCTCCCCGAGAAAACCCAATTGGGACAAAACTCGGGTGAGGGAAAAAAAGTACGACTTGGAGGACGTCTTATCTTTAGAAGTTGAAGTATTTGAGGTGGGCGGTGTTCCAATTGTTTGGTAGCAGTTTTCCCTCCATTTGTTTCTAGTTGGAATGACCCTTTGCTTACTGCCGCCGTAATTTTGTATGGGCCGTCCCAGTTGGTCCCCAGTTTGCCTTCCCGTGGATCTTTGCTCGCCTGTGTTTTGGCCTTGAGTACATGTGATGTTTTATACGTCAATACCACACAAGAGGAGGGTGATTTGTGTGGTGTCCAATTTTTTCGAGTGTTGTCTCAATAGAAGAACCTGGTTCTTCTTGGTGTTCCAACTTCTACTAGTGCGGAATAATAAATGCAATAAAGTAAAAATACAGAGATTTTTACGTGGAAAACACCTGGCTCAAAAGGTGAAAAACCACGACCTACTCCTCAGTAGGATTTTCTCAAACTCTTCACTACAACTCTAAGCAAAACAACATTTACAAAATAAACTCTTTTGTAAACCTAAACACTAACTCTAATCCCTTTGTAGCAACCTAGCCTCTAGCTAATTATGACAAGCTTCAAGTTAACTCTAACTTGAAAAACGTGTACCAATTACAATTGCTTCTAATAAAGCTGAAATATACAATAATAAATCACCTACTACAACCAACTAGACTCGAAAGACAAACTGATGGAACTAGTTCTTCTAGTTGGTCAGTAGCCTTTGTATCGCACAAGGATTCTGCTTGCAAAATTTCTCTGGTAATTTTTCGCTCAATTCTTGCTTCAGTTCTGTCTGTGTGCGAATGATTCTTCAGTAGGAATACTTCAACATTATATAGCGCCAGATTTAAGATGTTCTTGTTTAGTTCTAATGCAACTCTTCCTTGGTGGAAGAGTTTGTATTTATCTCAACTTCCTTCCTTTGTTTCTGTCCTTCCTGAACTCGAATTCTAACCCCTTATCAATTTGCAACATTTTTCGCATTAGGAGACAACCTCTTAGTTCATGGATAATTCACAGATCACGTTTATCACCTGTGCACATACGGTTCTTGTGCCAATTGGTTCATTCGAGATGTTTACCCTGATGGACCTGGTTCAACTGGGTAGGCATTTGTCAATCTTCAAAACCATGCAGTGACTTGGGTTAACAAATTCCCCCTTTTTGATGATGACAAACTTTGTGCTTAACCCTGTATAAACTTCAAATACTTTGTGTGATTTTAAGCACTTATCATGGAGAAACCAGGTACATTAGGTTATAAAAATCACAACTTTTGAAATTTTAAAAAGGCACATATCTTCCACGTTTTGGCGTCATCGAAATGTTACAAAATGATAAACTTACCAGAGTTGTTAACAATTACTCATGGCCATTGAGGCAACTGCAGGTGCAAACATGATTAATCATCAAAAGAAACCAATAAATGTAAGCTATCTAAGAAACTAAGACAAGTCAATAATAAAAACAACAGAATTCATTGAATAGTACGCAAGTCAAGCACCATACAAAAAAAACTAAAGCAGTCACTACCACGAGAAAAAATAACAAAAACAGAAACAAAACAACTAGGCAAAGAGGGGTTTTGGTAGCTCTGGAATTCCTAAGGTTGGGAAGGGGCAGATGAGTTTGGGGTATTTGCTTGAAGGAGAGAAAGCATTTGTTGAAGAACACCTTCATTTTTCTCCTTCTCCTTGGCTAGTTCAGATATGAGAGCATCCCGCTCAGCTTCACCCTCATGAAGGCGAGAATTCAATCGAAGGATCTCCACATCCTTTATCTCTACTTCCTGCACCAATGACCTGACTTTGCTATTGACTGGATGCTTCCTAGATGAACCAGGTTCATCCTCAGGAACATTGACAATATAATCACATGTCATCAAAGTGTTCTTCCCAAAATAATCCTTAGCAGTAGCCATCTCAGCTTTCTTCACAGGAACCGCAAAGTGGGCAAGCACAGCAGTCAGAATAAATCCATAAGGAATAGCGTGTGCTTTAGTTCCATTTACAACTCTGTCCAAGAGCTGGATGATGAAAGCTGGCCAATTAATCAGCTTTCCCCTGTACAGGCACTCCATAAGTGTTAAGTCCATGTAACTGGCAATGTGTTTACGCTCTTGTCTTGGCAGCAGAAACTTAATCACAAATTCGAAGAGTAGCTTGTTCTGGGGCTGCATTTCACTTTTGAACACTGGCCTTGGCTCAAGTTCCTTCTCATTTTCACAAAAGAATCTGGTGATGTTGATAGCTGAGGTCATTCCATCGAGACTGGGCCATCTTTTCCTAGTGTAATCGTCATATCCCTCAGCAGGGATATTCAGAATCTCTCTCAGCTCATTTGCATCAAATGTGATTTGAATCCCCTTGATTGTGGAGGTTACCCTGCCATCCTTCACGCTTGCATTTGCCATAAACTCCACCAGTTCATTCCTTGCCAACCTTCCTTCCAGGTTAAGGACCAAGTCCTTCCATCCCTGCACATCCAGTGCATTTAACAAAAAGATCATTCATGATTCTTCCAGATCTCTCACCAGCTTTCCTTTAAGAATAGTACGCTTGCCAAACATGGTGAGTTTGTCAGATTTCTCACCAGAGATTTCCTCTTCTCCTCCACTCCATTCACTTTCTTCTTCAACAACTTTCACTTTCTTGGCCTTGGACCTGGTCCTTTTAGCTGTGCTTGAGGGTGCGGCAGACACAGAAGCTGACTTCTTTGAAGAAACCTTAGCCTTCTTAAGCTTGGATTTTGAAGTTCTTTTCCTCTTGGGATTGTAGGACTCCCCCAACTTCCTCAACATCTCAGCCAAAGTCTCCTCGACAGATGAACCGGGTTCATCTGTTGATTTTTGTAGGCTCTCTAAACCTGCTGCTGCTTCCCCAGCAATACTTCCCCCTAAATCTGTGACTTTTTTTCATTTATCACAAGGGTGAGGCCACAAATAGCCAACGTGGCACCGTCCTCCCCAGATCCCCTTACAAAACCTCCTTCTCCCTCTCTCTCTCAAGATTTTTTCCCAGTTTTCTTTGCCTATCTGGCACTTCTACATCAATAACTAACCCAACCAACACAAACCTGTTTTCAGTAGTACCAATTTCAGATTCAACTTCAAGATTACCTTGCTCAGAACTGGATGAACCTGGTGCTTCATCCTCATTAGCGGATTTGAAGGATTCACTTGAAGATTCAGACATATGAACCTCGCTGGCTTTAAGAATTTCCTCCAAGAATTTTGCACGAGAGCCAGAAGTAACTGATTTTCTAGCCGAAACTTTTACTCTTCGTGCCCTGGGGGCTGGAGGGTTAGGTGTGGGTTCAGGAGTGGGTCCAAGAACTGGAGGGTTTTGGGGAGATGAAGATCTGTTTGGTGAATGTGAACTGTAAACTGAAGTAGAATTATGACTGGAATTTTCTTCCTCATGATCAGAGTTTGTGTAGGAAGATGAAGCACGGGGTGGTGAAGACATTGTTATGTATGTTTGGAAGTAAAGAGATGATCAGTTTTGGTTAGAATAATAATGATCTTGGTTCGACTTATTATGTTATTAAGAAGGGAGGTAATGATGGCCCTTTTATAAGATGTGGCTATTAATTATACAACGGCCAGAACATTTACTTAAGTGGGAGTATAATACATGTAGGAGTGTCATTGATTAGACAGTTAAGAGTTCCCTACCTCTAGGCTAATTGAGTACCGATGAGACTTCTTGGAACATGTTCATTTAGGGATAAGTACAAAGAATTTGAAATGAACCAAATATAGATAGAATCCTGCTCATGTGTGACTGTAATTAACTCAATAATTGTATGGAGATAAGCAAGTACCTTGTCATTCAGATGAACCAGCAGGGATGAACCAGGTTCATCGTGTTAAAGTCTTTAATTTTCCTCAATTTACAAAGATAGAGAAACATCATTAGCAACCAGGAAATCATATTAATACATGGCAAAGGAGTATGACAGTAAAGCCATGATGCTGAGTAATGATTAGTCTGGTCGATTATCTATGTTAGTGTTTCTAGCCAATTTTTTTTTCAAAGTGATCTTAATCATCCCTAATTCAAGTCGGTTTCTCTTAAAATACTCCCTACTTAGTGCTTTAGTAAAGATATCTGCAATTTGTTCGTCAGTAGCACAAAATTCGATTGAGATCATTCCTTTTTCATAGTTATCCCTTAGGAAATGGTGTCTAACATCTATGTGCTTAGTTCTTTTATGATGAACCGGGTTCTTCGTCATACTTATTGCACTAGTGTTGTCACAGAAAATAGGAATGCATTCAATCTCTATACCAAAGTCCATGAGTTGTTGCTTGATCCATAGCAACTGAGCACAGCATGAGGCTGCAGCCACATATTTAGCCTCAGCAGTAGACAAAGCTTTTGAATTTTGTTTCTTGGTGGCCCAAGACACAAGGCATGAGCCCAAAAAGTGATCCATGCCTGAATTACTTTTCCTGTCAACCAGGAAACCTGCATAATCAACATCAGCATATCCTACAAGGTCGAAATGACTACCTTTAGGATACCAAAGGCACAAATCAGTGGTGCCTTTCAGATATCTCAAAATTCTCTTCACTGCAGTTAGGTGGGACTCCTTTGGATTTTCCTGAAACCTAGAACACGGTCCTACACTGAACACAATATCAGGTCTACTGGAAGTGAGATATAATAGAGATCCAATCATCCCTCTGTATAGCTTCTGATCAACGGATGAACCAGGTTCATCCACATCTAATTTTGTAGTTGTGGCTATGGGGGTGTCTATTTCCTT
>ML477279.1:15797-28115 GCA_005239535.1 Nicotiana rustica
TGCTCATGGAGGTTGATGGTGGATAAAATGAAGAAAACCCAAAATTTTGGACATTTAAGAGGGGCTGCCAACAGGGGTTTCCGCACATGCGACCTAAGGACCGCATGTGCGGTCTCGGGCTTGCGAGAAATTGATCGCCCCTGCGGAAAGGGCCTGGGACCCAGAGCTTGCACCTTTGGAGTTGGGAGCCGCTCCAGCGGTCCTTCTCCTACGGAGTTTGGATCGCCCCTGCGGAAGAGGTCACACCTGCGAAGGCCTGGACCGTGGGTGCGGTCCCGCACCTGCGGCAGGGCAACCACACATGCGGTCACACCAGCTATTGTGCACTAGCAGTGATTTTTGCTGGTTTTTTGGCCTCGTGCGGGATCCGGGAGGCACCTGGGCCCACCCCAGCCCCCGTCCAAATATACCAACAAGTCCCAAATCATTAAACGTACTTGCTCGAGCCCATGGAACACTCAACACAACGCAAAAACTCAAAATCACCCGCTAAAACCCCTGAATTCAAAACTTAAGAAGTTTGAAATTCTAGAATTCTATAACGATGCTTTGGATCGACCCATACAACTCGGAACGACTTCAAATTTTGCAGACAAGTCATAAATAACGTGGCGGAACTATTCCTTGCCTCGAAATTTAATTCGGACCTCGGTAGCATAAAATCACATTCCTAACCAAATTTCAAGTTTTATGAACATCCTCAAAACATTACTAACTCTAAATCTCTCATTTTGATCTGAAACCCGTCAATCAAGTCTGTTTTACACCAAATTTCACAGATAGGAGAAATAACATATAATAAACCTGTTCCGAGCTCCATAACCGTAATATGAGCCCGGTAACACGGCTTTCACATAATTACTCATTTTCAAAATCCTTTATCATTTCCAGAAAGAATATTTCTTTAAAAATTCATTTCTCGGGCTTGGGACCTCGCAATTCGATTCCGGGCATACGTCCAAGTCCCATATTTTCCTAAAGACTCTCCAGGACCGTCACATCACGGGTCCGGGTCCGTTTACCAAAAATGTTGACCAAAGTCAACTTTATTCAATTATTCAATTCAAAAATCCCATTTTTATCAAATTTTCACATGGAAGCTTCCTGGCTACCTGTCCGGGCTGTGCACACATATCGAGGTGAGATTAACGGAGGCATTCGGGGCCTCGGAACATAGATTTAGCTGGAATTACTTAGGAGGACCTTTTGGGTCATCACAAAAAGCCTAAACTACAACCCTTTAAGTCCTAATAGATTTTGAACCAAGTGTGTCTACATTAGTGGATAAATACATAAAGGCCAAGCCTATGGTACTACTTGTGTGAATTTGAATATCTTTGTGAGAGAGAGAGAGAGTTGAATCTTCTATTTGACATTCTTCTATGTTTTGAATTGCAATTTGTGAGTTTTGGGATTCACTCTTAAAGTGTGAGGGCACATGAAACTCGAGTTGTGAAACTAATCCCATTTTTAATTGGGAGGAATGAGCGAGGAAAGGCAATTGTGATGGAGAGGCAAATTTTGAATCTTTAGTGTCATGACTTGGTTGTTACTTTAGTTAATGTGTTGTTTAAGTTTTTGAAAATGAAACAACAAAAAGTTAGTGACTCATATGCTTTGGATTAATTGTTGGTACCAACCAATGTCATTAGATTGTGATTAAATTGACCATTGTTGACTTGAAATGCTATTTGGTATGCCATTGAGCTTATGTTATCATATTCTTGTGGATGTTCTTAGTTTTTGAATTGCTTGAGAACAAGCAATGGTTTAAGTTTTGGGGTTTGATAAGTTGGTATTTTACCAACTTTTCTCCTCTATATACTTAATCATTTGTGCAATTTTGTGAGAAACTAAGACATTTATTGTTATTTATTGGTATATTTCAGGTGTCAAATGATTTAGAATTGATTGTGAAAAAATAATGTAAAAACAAGTCAAAAAAGGAGCAAAATTGGAGAAATGAAGTCTGCCCAGTTTTTACACTGTGCGATCTCAAAGTATTAAGTGCGATCGCATAGGTTCGTGAGGTAATACAGTGCGAACGCATGGAATATATGCAAACGCATAGGGAAAACATGTTGGTCAACTGTGTGGTCAAAGACACTGTGCGACCGCACAGTGTGGTATGTGATCGTATACCTTTGGGAAGCTGACATAGTGTGATCGCGGGGGATCTGTGTGAACGCACAGTGTATTTTCTCGGCAAGTGCTGGGCAGTTTTTTAATTTCACGTTTTAATCCCCAAACCTCTTATATACTCGACCTAGCAGATATTTTCTGCATCTTGGGCATATCTTTGGCTTTGTAAATATATTTTTGGGAGAGGAGAACAATTCTTGAAGCTAGGGTTTGCACACACACTTGGGTTGTGAAGATTTCACTCTTGTGGTTAAGGTTTTCTTACCCATTTATGTTTGTTTCTTCATTTTCTTATTTTGTATTGAATATTTAAGTGTGTAGTATTTGTTTCCAACACTTGAATCTTGTTTATGGCAATTTACATTTCTAAAGCGTGGATTAAATACCTTGTTGTGCTTATGTATTGAATGATTTTATTATATTTATGAAGTGAGCTATTGTTTCTTTAATTATTCTTGTTCTTTAATGTTTCCAAAGGGATTAGCTAACCCTAGGACTCGCCCATTAACTTCAAATTTATTTTGGAAAAGATAATTTGGGGTTGGGAAAGATTAATTAACAATAACTTGAGGCTTTAACCCTCGTTTTATAGATTCTACCTAGGGATAGGATTGAACTACTTGTAGCCCAATACGGAGGTGCTTAATCTCTTAATTTGGTTAGGTATAATTTAATTAGGAAGTCTTGTTAGTCTTTGGGAAAAGCTATTTAAGAATTATTATCCGTGGCTAATTAACATAAACTCACTCATATTCGTAAAATCATGAAATACATTGGATCGTTACTTGAGTGTAATTCCCGAAGCTTCCATACTTGTTGCCATTGATCATTTTACTTGCTTTCTAGGTTAGTTTATATTTTCGCATTTAGTTATAAACAACTTTCAAAACCAAAATCTTATGCGCGATAAAGTGATAACTCTTTTGCATTCCTAATCGCCTCCATATTGTTCTCTGTGGGATTCAACCCCAACCCTGTTGGGTTACTATATTTGACATCGATCGCTTACACTTATTTAAGGTGTAATTTGAGAATATCAGTGGGAACTAAGATAAGCTATGTATGGACGCAACAAGGGGGCAGAAAGACCATGAACAATAATAACTTACGTTTAAAGAAAGCTAAGATGGAAAGAAAGGAATTATTCGATCAATGATCCAGAGTTGGTTACGTTATGAACACACTTAAGGGTCCAGAGTATTATCCATGTAGCATATATGTTGACAATCATATAACCGTAGAAGGTTCCGGTATAAGTTAAAAGGAAGAATTGAGCCCGGGTCATAAACAAAGGATTGAATTGCTAAAGGATTGTGTCATAGATATTCCATAGTGCCATTAAAGGCTAAAAGTAATAACTAATACCATGAGCTGCAATAACTTACGCATACATAAAGGTTGATCAAAGGGAAGAGGAAACTAAAGAGTTACATCAACTAAGTAAATCAAGAATTTGATTATTGGACCTAGAAAATTATGGACATCGTGATTGAGAACATTGCAGAATCACTATTAATATCTGTGATGACCCAAAAGGTCATTCTTTGTTAATTTAGCTAAATCTGTGTTCCGAGGCCCCGAAAGCCTCCGTTAATCTCACCTCAATATGCGTGCACAGCCCGAGAGTGTAGCCGGGAAGCTTTTAAGTGAAAACTTGATGAAAAGTTCAAATTCATAATAATTAATTGATTAACGTTGACTTTGGTAAACGGACCCGGAGCCGTAATTTGATGGTTCCGGAGGGTCTGTAGCAAAATATGGGACTTGGGAATATGCCCAGAATCAAATTCCGTGGTCCCAAGTCCGTGAAATGAATTTTTAAAGAAATTTGTTTTTCTGAAAATAATAAAAGACTTTTGAAAATGAATTTTTATGTGAAACTTGTGTTACCGGGACCGTATCATGGATCCGGAGCC
Source organism: Nicotiana rustica (assembly GCA_005239535.1). Classification (NCBI taxonomy): domain Eukaryota; kingdom Viridiplantae; phylum Streptophyta; class Magnoliopsida; order Solanales; family Solanaceae; genus Nicotiana; species Nicotiana rustica. Next base: position 19,856 of record ML477279.1, read on the forward strand.
CGGAACGGGTTTAATATGTGTTATATGAGCTATCTGTAAAATTTGGTGTAATACGGACTTAGTTTGACGTGTTTCGGATCAAAAATGGAAAATTTGATAGTTTATGAAGATTGAGAAAATTCTATAGATTTTGAAGTTCAATTCATTGTTTTTGATGTTATTTTGGTGGTTTCATTACTCGAATATGTTCGTGGGATGATTTGGGACTTGTTGGATTGCTCGGTTTTAATTTCCGAGGGCTCGGGTGGGTCCCGGGTAGGTCCCGGGATGTCCTTAGGCTAAAATATAGTTGTTGCAGGTCCGAGGGGTCAATTCTCTGAACCCACCATCGCGGTCTGCGGTCCATTTTTCGCTGACCGTGGTGGGGGGACCTGAGAGGGGCTTCGCGGCCGCGGTCGTGTTTTCGCGGTCCGCGATGGAGGGGCTGGGTCACTGGTCCGACTTCGAAGGCTTATATCTTTTGATCTACAAGGAATTTTGAGATGATTCAAAAACAAAAGTTGTAGCCCTTTGTGGCTAGTTTTTAAATACTAATGCATGTCACTGCTATCTTTTTTCTTGGTTTTCTTCAGATTTTCTTGGTCCTTGCTAGCGTGGTCGCGGTCCATTTTTCGCTAACCGCGGTGGGGGACCTGAGAGGGGCATAAATAGACGGAAATTTCAGTTATTTTCATTTTTATAAAGCCCTAAAAACATAAGAGGCGATTTTCCAAACACTCTTTCTTCTCCAAAACATTAGTAAGTGATTTCTAACTCATTTTCTTTACTCTTTAACTTCTTTTTACAAGATTTCACCCTAGAATCTAGGCCTAAACTCATGAAATCAAAGTATAAATTAGGGGTTTTGGGTAGAGTTAGGGTTTTGAAAATTTTGGGAAATTCAACCTCATTTTGGGGAGGGTTTAAAAAAAACTATATATTTGGGCTCGTGGGGGAATGGGTGATCGGGTTTTGGTCCGAACCTCGAGTTTGGACCAAGCAGGCCCGAGGTCGGATTTTGGTATTTTTGGAAGAATGATTGGAAATGCATAATTAGGTTATGGAATTGGTTTATTGAGTAATTATTGATGTTAATAAGTCAATTATGTCTAGATATTATCGTTTCGGAGTTGGATTCGAGAGGCAAGGCTATGATTGAGGCTTGACTTGCATTTTTGGAGCCGAGGTAAGTGTTTGGCCTAACCATAGATTGAGGGAATAGGTATAGAGTCTTAATTTCTATGTTTAATTCATGTCCAACATATAGGTGAAGTGACGCGTACCTATATGTTGTGGTCAAGCATGCCCGTGGGTCAATTGTGATGAATGATACCGTGTTCTCAATATTCTCTGTACTATGAGTAATTGGGTATTTAGAAGTGATACATTGATGTTGTACCATGACGTGCGAAGTTATCGAATTATTTCTTCAGTTGAGGCTTTTACTGTTGAAATTATATTTCTGAGCGAGTTTGGTTATAGCTGAGTCCCTTGCCTGGACGATAGAATTTGATTGAATATTTCTGTACGCTTGAAAATTTTTATTGTTAGTTTTACATTATATTGTTGTTTTTATATTATTTGTCGCACGAGGGGACATGCTGTGCCGATTATTTATTATTTATTGCACGAGGGGACATTCCGTGCCTAGTGTTTATTATTTATCGCATGAGGAGACATGTCGTGCCGATTGTTTATTATTTATTGCACGAGGGGACATTCCGTGCCGAGTGTTTATTATTTATCACACGAGGGGACATTCCGTGCTGATTGTTTATTATTTATTACATGACGGGACATTTCGTGCCGAGTGTTTATTAGTTATCGCACGAGGGGACATGCCGTGTCGATTGTTTATTATTTATTGCACGAGGGGACATTCTTTGCCGAGTGTTTATTATTTATCGCACGAGGGGACATGCTGTGCTGATTTTTTATTATTTATTGCACGAGGAGACATTCCGTGCCGAGTGTTTATTATTTATCGCACAAGGGGACATGCCGTGCCGATTGTGTATTATTTATTGCACGAGGGGACATGCCGTGCCTTTTGTTGTTCATTTTCTGTTCTGAGACGTTAAATTCCTTCTTTTACTTTTACATTTAAGTTATTACCCTGTTCTATTGTGCTAGTAACTTGTTACCCCTTTTATCCCCAGCATGTTCTCCCCGTATCTGTTTTTACTTGTTTATTTCTGTCGATATTTTTCCTATTATTATATAGAATTTCACAGGTATGTATATTGTTGTTGGTCCTAGCCTCGTCACTACTTCACCGAGGTTAGGCTCGGCACTTACTCAGTACATGGGGTCGGTTGTACTGATTCTACACATGCACTTCTTTATGTTGTGCAGACTGCGCAGCCGAACCCAGTGGGCACTGATTGAGGGGGCTTTCTTTCAGTCCACTCCGGAGATTTCAAGGTACACCTGCACACGTTCGTGGGCCTTGGCGTCTCCTCCATCCTTATCTTTCCATTATGTCTTGTTTTTCTTAGTTCTGAGACAGTTATGTATTATTCCTTTTGACCTTGTATTTAGTAATCTCATAGATAGTTCGTGAGTTAGTGACTCCAGATTCTGGGATATTGTAAATGAATCGTGTTATGGGTATTTTTATGTAATTTAAAATTTATCTTCTTCCGCACTTAAAGAGGAATATAAAATATTCTGGTTATTTCTGTTATTTCAGTGTTACTATGTTAATGTAATTGTGTACATTGGCTAGTCTAGTGGGTGCAAGGTTAGACGCAGTCACGGCCTGAAGGTGGGATTTCAGGTCGTGAAAAGTTGGTATCAGAGCGCTAGGTTGCTTAGGTCTCACAACTCACAGACAAACTTGGTAGAGTCTGAGGGATCGGTACGGAAACGTTTGTACTTATCCCTCAGAGGCTACGAAGTTAGGAATAACTCCACATTTCTTCATCTCCATATTGCAAATTTATTCTATCATTGATGATTGAACTTGCCTACTCTTGTCCTCTCACTAATCTCGACAACATGCGAAGCGTCTACGAACGGACACGAGATGAAGCCTCAATGATAGCTACGATCAAGGGAAGAGACAGAAGCAGAGCGTAGTCTAAAGCTCGGACATCAACACCTATTGTACAGTCTCAAATGGATCTAGATGCGGAGGTTCTAGCTCGGTCAATATATGTGGACTAGATTAGATTCCTGAAGGATTTATAGCTACTCCATAGTTGCAGGATGCACTAGTCCGTTTATTGAGGTTGGACAAGTTACCAAACAAGTTCCACTCCACTTCAATGGTATATCTTTTGAAGACCCACATGATTTTCTTGACCGCCTCTATGAGGTATTGCACACCATGGGAATAAGTGTAAAGCAACGGGATTGATTTATATGAGCTGTGAAGTTTAACATCGTGAATTATCAGGTATTGTGACCTATGTCTTGTGCCACGTGGTGAGGTCCGCTGTCAAGGAATAGATTGCGAGGCCACGTGTCATATCAGTTTTGGTTTGGAATGTATAAGGTCGGGGTTTTTTGCAAGAGATAAAGTTGGGAATTGTGGTACGTCTATCTCCTTAATAACCCTATACCTCAGTACCAAAGGAGTTATTCAAACAACTTGAAGTCTACAAAAGTCTACCCAGCGTGGAAGTCACAGTTGTGTCAGGTCATAAGACGGTATCAGAATATCCCATCAGGTTCGATAAGTTAACCCGTCATACTCCTACATTGGTTCGTATAGCCAGAGGGAGAGTCCCCAGACTCATTAAAGGACTCAAAAATGATTTTAAACTTTTGACGACTCAGGGCAGGATGATACTTTATGTCGGCTAGTGGTAGAAATTGCCCTAGACTTGGGAGAGTCATATTTCATCAGATCACTCAGGCGACGTGTCCCATTGCAGCTACAACTCAACTACCTGACCATCTGGGGAAAAGGAGTCGGAATGTCGGAAGTGGGGGTTAGATTCCTAGAGGTGGAGACCTAGTTTGTTGATATAATTTCTATGGTATGGATGAGGTCGATACATTAAATGGTTTCATTACAAGAACAATCTCTATATATTATAAAGTAATGATTTTTGAACTTAATTCAGTTATGCTTATCTAATAAAGTTCTTCTAATATGCTCCTCTTTCGGTTGAGCTTCGTAACTCAAAAAGCCACTTATGTGGATACTTGTATTGAGAAGTTCTATGGAGATAACTGTATCTATCATTACATGTTGTAATTTTGTTAAATAGATAAACTAATTAACTATATGTGCGTAATTTGCCAAATTCGTGCTATGATTATGGAGCCTTAACCTACGAGGTAGGTGCCCACCCCAGGTGGCGTTAGATGAGACACGTTATTTTGGGTACTTCCGAGGTCTTCAAGCATTGTATCTCGATATCAGTATTGTGAAGGAAATTGAAGGAGCGGTTACAGGATTGTTGGACAAAGGCTTCATCAGGCCTAGTGTTTCTCCTTGGGGTGCTCCAGTGTTGTTCGTGTAGAAGAAAGATGGCTTAATGAGGATGTGTATTGACTACCAGCAGTTGGATAGGGTTACTATTAATAATAAGTATCCTTTGCCTAGGATGGATGACTTATTTGATCAGCTTCAGGGTGCTATGGTATTTTCTAAGATAAACTTGAGGTTTGGTTACCATCAGCTGGGGATCAGGGCATTTGATGTTCCTAAGACGGCTTTTCGCACTTGTTATGGACATTATGAGTTCTTGGTGATGTCGTTTGGGTTGACGAATGCCCCCGCTACTTTCATGGAGTTGATGAACTAGGTGTTAAGGCCTTATTTGGACTCGTTTGTGATCGTGTTTATTGATGATATCTTGAATTACTCCCGTAGTCGAGAGGAGCATGAGCAGCATCTTCGATTTGTCCTCCAGACTCTGAGAGATAGGCAGTTGTACGCCAAGTTTTCTAAGTGTGAGTTCTTGTTGAGTTCGACGACATTTTTGCGCTACGTTGTGTCGTTAGAGGGTATTCAGGTGGATCCCAAGAAGCTTTCAGCAGTTAGAGATTTGCCTAGGCCTACTGAGCCACATAGATTCAGAGTTTCTTGGGCCTAGCAGGTTATTATTGCCGGCTCGTGGAGGGCTTTTAATCTATAGCAGCCCCGATGACCAGATTGACTCAGAAGGGTGCCTAGTTCAGGTGGTCATATGAGTGTGAGGCGAGCTTTCAGAAGCTCAAGATAGCCTTGACCACGGCACCGATGTTAGTTTTGCCCACATATTCAGGACCGTATACCGTGTATTGTGATGCTTCACGGGTTGGGCTTGGTGCGGTGTTGATGCAGGATGGTAAGGTCATAGCCTATGCTTCTCATAACTTAAAGGTCCATGAGAAGAATTGTCACGACCCAAAACCTGGTTCAGGTCATGATGGCACCAATCGACGAGGTTAGGCAAGCCAACATATAAATCCCCAAGAGTTACTACCCCAGAACTCGATATTCCAATTATTTACAATTTACAACAAATATAATGCGTAATATAGTAGCGATATGAGGCAAGGCCGTAGATACAAGCTGAACCACAGCTAGGCCAAATATGTACAACCCCGAAACCCAACATAACTACAACAAGTGTGTGCCAGGACTAGTGTCACAGTTTCAACGGGCGGCTACATAGATACCACAACTGAAATATATATACATAAATATACAAGCCTCAGTCTGGGACAAAAGACTGAGCAAAATGAAACTAGAAGGCTCCGGGGGTGCTGTCAGGATGATGCCAAGAAGACAGCTCACCGTATGGAGTGACACCGCGATCAGTATCTATCAGCAGACGCACGACCAGACGAACCAGCCTCAAGACCTGCACAATCAAGTGCAGAAAAAGAAAATAAAGTTTAGCATGAGTACATATAAACAAATATGTACCTAGTGAGTATCCCGTCTAAACTCGTAAAGAGTAGTGACGAGAGGTAGATTATATATCCACTAAGGTCTGGGAGGCCCCTGGGCCCCCCCGAGCCCCTGACAAATTATACCAACAAGTCCCAAATCATAAGACGGACTCGCTCGAACTCTCGGAACACTCAAAACATCATCCAAACTAGAAATCACTCTCCAAAACCCCCTTAGTTTCAAACTTAAGTTTCGAGAAATTTCAATGGCTCACCAATACGCCGAACGGGTCTATACTACTCGGAATGACCCAAATTTTGCGGACAAGTCATAAATGACTATACAGAACTATTGCTAGTTCCGGAATTCCATTCCGACCATGATATCATGAGGTCCAATTCCAGGCTGAATTCTAAATCTTATGAAATCCTGAATTCCAATTCAGGTGCCGAAATACTCCCGGGTCTTCAGAAACTCGAGGCGAACATTCGTTCAAGTCCAAAATCATCATCCGGCGCTGCTGGAGCTGTCAGCACTCGATTCCGAAGTCATTTGCTCAAAATGCTGCTCGAAACCAAAATTAGCCAAATAGGCTAGCCTTCAAGAACCAAGTGTTTCTGAACTGGCCAAATCACTTCCGAATCTCGAACTAACTGCCCACACAAATCATAAGGCACGAGTAGCCGCTATGGAAAGAGTCATTTACGGGAACGGAGTCGCAACACACAAAACGAACGGCTGGGTCGTTACATTCTCCCTCTCTTAAACAAACGTTCGACCTCGAACGGGTCTAGAATCGTACCTGATGTGCTGAATAGATGTGGATATTTGTCCCGCATATCCTGCTCGGACTCCCAAGTTGACTCCTCAATTGGTTGGCCCCTCCACTGGACCTTAACCGCTGAAACTGTCTTGGACCTCAACTGGCGGTCCTGCCTATCAACAATAGCCACAGGCTCCTCCTCGTAAACCAACTGCTCGTCTAGCTAAATAGTACTATAATCGATCACATGGGAGAAGTCTGCGAGATACCTCCGAAGCATCGAAACATGAAAAACTGGGTGAACTCCTGATAGCGCTGGAGGCAAAGTGATGTGCCGGAGAATTTCGGCACATTTAATACCATATTGATTAGACTAGGGCTCGTTTCAAGAGCATTTACTCTTATTAATCATAGAATTTTGGTGTTTTGCAGTACACAAGGTGTAAACACTCAAGACCATGCAAAAGGAAGTTAAAAGAAGAGAAAAGAGAAGGAAAATGGTCAAATGTGATCGCATCTTTAACATGCGAATCGCATTTCAAGCCTGGGGGTCGCATACCACAACAGAAAGTTGAGTCAAAATTAAGGAGTGAAATGCGGCTACATATACGACCGCATATCCCAAATGCGAACCGCATTTGAATCGCATGTTCATCTGATTCCTGAAGCCACACTGCAAATGCGACGCAAGAATGCGATCGCATATCTTTAATGCGGATCGCATATCCCAAATGCGATACATTTTTGGGACCTAGGGTTTTGAGATGCGATGGAAGAAGCCAAGATGTGAACCGCATTCCTGTTATGCGACAGGAATGCGATCGCATATCGTCCGTCAGGGGTGTTTTTGTCTTTTTTTCACCCGAATTTTCTTCCCACTATAAAAGGATTTACTTGGGTGTTGTGGGGGATGCTTGTCTAGCTTTTGAACAGCATTCTCTCATTAAATATTCTTCACTTTTGGAAGCATTAGAGCAAGCAAGTTGTGGTTTGTAAGCATTCATGACACTATTAAATACTTGTTTCTTTTGGTTATTTATGATGAGTAGCTAAGTTTAAACACTGAGGTTGTGGACCCTAAATGGGTGTTATGTATTTGGGTATTTTCCATTGAATATATGCAAAATGGGCAGTTGATATGTGTTTCTTCTTCGTCTTACATTTCTTGTTAATGGTTGCAAACATTAACTTATGCCATAACTTTAGCTTAGCTTGGAAAAGCGGGTTAGAAGTGGTAAGAGTAAATACCAAAGACTCGAGGTGTTAAACCTCGTTTAATAGAATCACTTAGGAATAAGTTGGTTTTATTTGGCAAGACGTGATTCGGATTTATTGCAACTCTTTTACATTTGGAAAAATTATAAAGAGGAAATACTATCGTAGTATTGGAAAATCTAGGATAGTTATCTTAAGAATCATTTGCATATCAAGAACTTCCCATTAGAAATATATCATATTAATACCTACTTGCATTACACTCCATGAAAGGGGACACAACCTTGGTTATCCTACCCATACTAATTACAATCTAAATTAGCTTCCTTTGTTACTACTCTTTATCTAAAATAGCAAACTATTAATCACCACCTTTTTATTCACTAACGGAATAGAATTTCGAGTAGAGTTAAGAATCACACTAACATAGTGATATTTTCACACCTATTCCCTGTGGGATTCGACCC
>ML477281.1:14593-27466 GCA_005239535.1 Nicotiana rustica
TTGATAAACCGAATACCGAAATACCGAACCGAAATTCTTAAATACCGAACCGAAATACCGAATGCCCACCCCTAATATCAATTCTTTTTATCCTATCACAAGAATCCACAGAAGGAGGTGGTATATCTGACCATCAATCAGTTGCAATACAATAGTATGCCCACCCCCTTTTGCAATGATAGGGACGGATGACTAGCATGACTTTTAGCATAGAAGAGAAGAAATAAGACCAGCTCCACTCCACAACTAATACTTTCTACAGATAGTATTACAAAGTAGGCTCCTGTAAACTTTATATATCTCAAATAGAATTAACTGACAAAGAATCAATTCTCTCAGGCTTTAAATGGATGGACGTTCCCATAAATATTGTCAACATACTGTCTAAGAACAAGGAAGGGGGTGTGTTCTTTTATATAAGTAAATTTTACTGATATGAACAGCAGTAAGAGGGGGCTGGGGATAAGTACAAAAGCAGGATTCACTCCCTATTTCCTACAAGGAGTCAATATAGCTCAGCAAGGAGTCAAAACGCTTTAAAGTTCTCATCTTACACCAAAACGCCAAAAGCTGTTAATATTTGTATTTTATACAATGAAAAGCAGCTGCTATGCCTTCAAAACATTTGGAATTCCTTTCCCTCCATGTTGCTCGTTATGTACAGATGTAGGTGCTCCATGTTGCCTCAATGTGCTGCTTTATCTTCTAATTCCTCCAAGTGGTAAAAGTGTTCTCCATATTGCTTAGAATCACCCGCTTTGTGCCAAAAACATGGGTAAACAAGCCCCACGTTTGCGAGGGTAGGAGCAATGCAGAAATAAATGCACAGAGTCTTCCGCAGCATCTTTACGCAGAAAACATCTGCTACACATTCTTATCCCTCTCCTCTACAATGCTTGAGTTAAACAAGTTTTATGTAGTTCAATCCAAATGAAACATGCAACTTTTGGAGGTTCTTTACTTTTCCACAAGGTTTTTCATGGCCATTTATTGTCTCTGACAGTGCTGTTTAATACACAAGGTTTTTCGTGGCCATTGATTATCTCTTACAGTGCTGTTTAATATCTTTTTTATAAGTTAAGTGTTCTTGAATCTAAAAGCCACCAGCACTAAAATAGTGCTGGGCAGTAAAACTTCCATAGATACATCATTGTCATTCCTGCAGGATCAATAAATTCAATCAACTTACCCTCATTATTATATTTATAAGCTAGATTACACCAAGAAGCAAAATTACACAAAGATCTAAACTTCAACATATGAATACATACAGCTTTGTTTTCAGAACATCTCTGCTTTCTTCCTGCCAAATAGTCCAAAAAACACAACCTGGAATAGAACTCCAGATCTTTTAGAGCTCCTTGCTGTCCCTGCAGAACAACTAGCTAATAAGAAACTTCTTAACAATTGCTGCGATGACCCATTTGACCTCAAACATATTGAAAAATAATTGCCAAAGTTTCCCAGTGACTTCAGTGTAAAAAAGATGCCCGGTTCTGTTTAATATATTATAGCATGACGCCACTGTACAGATCCCATTCTCTTTTGCCTTCCAGATATCTATCATCGAAGCTTCAGTATTTCCAATGAGTTGTGCCACCATCTTAATCTCCCAATCAAAGAAATTACTAAAGAATGGAGGTTCCATCTGTTCCCTACTCTAAGATCAGCTACAGTTCCTTCTTTGTTCAATGCAAAGCATATAAATCTGGGAAGGTCACCATTAAAAGTGAATATTCCAACCATACATCCTCCCACATCGATATCCATTGCCTACTTCCAAATTTAATTAAATTCTGAAATTCTTGCCATAAATTGTACATGTTCCTCCAAACAGTAACACCATAAGCCGATCTGCAGATTCATGTGCTTCAGGGGTTAGGCCAACCAGTCTTTTGCCATAATACTTTCTTCCATATTATCTCTTCCTCCCCACTAAACCTCCAGAGAAGTTATCTTAAAAGAACTATAAACTTTTGGCATCAACCCGGACTTAGATAAGAACAAAATATAATGGAAGCAAATGATCCATATAGACAATTCCAATTAGTTGGGATACCTTTTTGTTGTTTCTTTCCTTTTTTTCGGGTGATATGTACCCAAAAATGTCATTACTCAACGAAAAATTGTAGGGAGGGACGCAAAAGATTTGCAGATCTGTACTGTCTATTCATGAAAGCTTGCTAAAAGGTATAGTGAAACATCTACTTCATAGACATCAGTGAACTTACACCAGATAGCGAACTGTTAGAAACATCCGCACTTCAATTTATATGCAGTTCTTTCAGCCTTTCCTTCAAATCAACTGTAGTCTCTCTTTCTAGTATCCATGGCACACACATGCAATGATGTTACAAAATCCTCTTCCACTTAGGTATGATAACAAGCATTCCAGCATAGCAGGAGGAACAGACAAATTCTCAACTTTGTTAGAAGCAATTCTTTCTTGTTGTCTAGCCAAATTCCATAAATTAAAGGATGGCATACTTCACACACGTCAATTAGATAATCCCTTTGCTGCCCACGTCAGTAGTCTCATTCCTTTTCTTAGAACTTTATTTTATAACAGTTGCATCCAGCCATGGAACATCTCAATCATTTCAAAGACTTGCATCCTCTCACCGGTACAGGTATGGGGTAACTCTATCCAGTTATGCTTAAGTAGATGTGAAGAAATCGCCTAACTCTTTTTCCCCTCTTCAATGCTTTGAACAACGTCTCTCATGGTCTTCACTCCAGCTTCATCCGCCTTGACCCCACCCTCCATCAATCACTTCATCGCTCCTTTTCTTGAGACTTAGTTATTGGTGTTACAGTTGGGCTAAATCTGGTGTTTGCAGGTGACTCCTTAGTCTGGTTAGAAACTTGTCTGTCCTATACAGATATGTTTGAGAACATAGGCGAGTTCGGGATTTTAATTTAATGGGTTTGAGTTCAGGATTCTACCACAGTCCATGTGATTTACACGATTGAAAATCTATTGTTTTTCTTTATTTATTAAGCTTTTTTACACATACACAGGATCTGACCCAAGCTAAAGGATGTACCCATAACATGTACACTAAATCTAATCTTGCCTGAGATATAATGGAGGTTACCAAGATAAAGCAGAACAGATGAGGATTCACATAACTGATCCTAACTAGTTTGGAATCGAGACGGAGTTAATCTATTGATCATTGATTGATTCTATCTAAGATATAATAAGGATAATCCAGAATATTACAATTTCAAGGAGATAAAGCATGTAACGAAACTTGACGAGGAGGCAACAAAACAGCACAAGTACAGAAAATGAATGCAAATTGAAGGAGATAAGATGAGGAACAAACAGTTTAATGATCTTGGAGTAATCGCGAGTTAGAATGTTGTAGCCAGTAGACATCCTAGTATCTGCTGCTATTACACAATAATCTGCACCTGCTACCGCAACACATGTTCTGCAACATCGCAAAGATGAATTTTTAAAATTTAATAAAGAAAATAAAAAGAGGAAGAAGCAATTGACGCTGATAATTCCATTACACATTACCCTCCATTGTTGTCATAAGGGGACCAGTTAGCTTGCTGCTTCGTCATGTTGATTCGTTCCGTGGGTGTGTGTGAGAGAGAGTGAAGAAAGAGAAAAAGAGTGATTGATTCGTCTTCAGCAAGACATCCGACTGTAAGTAGTAAATGGGCTTTCGGTCATTGGGCCTTCCAAGATCCATTTTTGGGAAAATTTCGGGGCATTTGCATCTATACCCGCTTTTTGTGTCATGTTTTAATCTGTGCCCGCTTTATAAAAATAATTGCAAGTGTACCTGTTTTTCGCATAACTTCAGCATACGGGGCTGAAGTAGCAAAGACAATCACGCAAAACTTCAGCATTCTAGTAGACGGGCCTGAAGTAGCAAGTGTGCTGAATCAAGTGTGCTGAAGTTTTTGTTTTTGTAACTGGTGAACTTCAGCTCTAGAGCTGAAGTATTTGTTTTGTAACTGGCGAACTTCAGCTCTGGTAGCTGAAGTTTTTGTTTTTGTAACTGGCTAACTTCAGCTCTAGAGCTGAAGGTTTTATTTTGTAACTATCGAACTTCAGTTCTAGAGCTTTCTAACAACTCAAATTCTGGTGCTTCTTCTTCTTCTACTTCTACTGGTCCTACCGCTTCTTTCCCAAATTGCAACTCAACTGCCACCCTTCAGGTTTGAAAAATATATCACTTCTTTCTCAATTTGGCATTGGTTAATTTCTGTAGTTTCTCTTTTATTTATGTACAATTTGGAAAACGCATTATTTATAATTTGTTTCTAAATAATCTGATAAACATATTTATGGCAATCATCTCATGAGCTGAAATTCCATAGCAGCACCAACAACAGCAGAAGAAAGAAGAAAAAGAAGAAGAAGGAGGAGGAGGAGAAAGTGGTCTGAAGTTATTTAAAAAGTGGGTACAAGTTTAAAAAAATTTAAAAAATGGGTATAGGTTAAATGGGGGCGACCAAATAGGGTGCCCCGTGCAATTTCTACGAAAATTTCACAAACAGCTTTGAGCCTAATTATGAGGTGCATTTGCATCTATACCCGCTTTTTGGATCACTTTTTAACTTAATACTCGCTTTGCAAATAAATTACAAGCATAACCGCTTTTTGCGTAACTTTAGACATATGAGTCTGAAGTAGGTTTGAACTTCAGGATGTTTTCTTTGAAGTGTAGCAAAACTTCAGATATTTTTGAATGAAGTTTGGCCTGACTTGCAAATGCAATCACGCAAACTTCAGTTCATAATGCAAATGGAAAACTTCAGTTCAATAAAACAACATGTTTTGACTGAAGTTTTTATTTGCAATTGCTGAATTTCAGCATTCTAGTAGCTAAAGCTTTATTTTGTATTTGTTGAACTTCAACATGTTTTAGCTGAAGCTTTGTTCTGTATTTGCTGAACTTCAGCATGTTTCAGTTGAAGCTTTGTTCTGTTTGTGATGAACTTCATGGATGAAGTTTTCTTTGTATTTGGTGAACTTCAGCATTCAAGGACCTTAAGTTTTTGTTTATATTTGCTGAACTTCAACATTCTTAGAGCTGAAGTTCTAAACAACAATGAATTTAATAGATCATGATTAGCACCGATTGATGTTGTTCATTTCAAAGATTAAAGAATGAAAAATATTTTCGACATGAAAACAAGTTACTACAGATAAATTAGAACCAAAAACCAATGTGCTTGTAAAGCTACAAAATCTAAGAGGTTAAATTATTGTGAATAAGACCAAACTGAACATAATGGGACAAGCAAATAAACGCACAACAATATCTCAATCTTCAGCATTCAAAAACGAAGAAGGAGAATGAGGAGGATAAAGAGGCCTCAAGTTGTTTAAACAGTGGGTAGAAGTTAAAGCTTTAAAAAAAATGAGTATAGGTTAAGTGGGGGCGACCAAATAGGGCACCCCGTGCAATTTTTACTAATTATCATACGTACATATAATTTACTTAATTATCATTTGTAGCTATTGTTCAATTGTTACCAGCTTGTATCATATGTATTTATCCACGCAATGAATACAACTTGTATCAACTTATATATAGCAGTGTATACAAAGGATACAACATGTGTTGACTATATTTGTTCGCACAAAAAATACAACAAAGGTGAAATACAAAAATATAGAAAAGTACAATGCTCTCCAGAGTCGAACTCAAGACCCTTGCTTACAAAGTAGGTACTCTAACCAACTTATCTATGAGAGCTTGTTTCTCTCTTATTTTTGCTCAAAACAATTGATCTCTTATTTCAGCAATACAAGTAGATTTGCTATAAAATTCAATATATAGCTATGGATTGTAATTTTCTAAAAGTATACTTTTGATTGTAGGTTATGAACTCTTGTTTTTAGCTATATTTTGCACTCTAATTACTACACTTTGATTTTATTTTTTATCCTAATTTATATTACTTTGTACTTATTACCTGTATTATGCTTTGTAGGAGGTGATTTCGTGTAAGGGGCAATTTTGGCTAAGTTGGATAATTGGAAGCTTTGAAGTCTGAGTCAAAGCCCGAGGAATTAAATCGGGATCGTGTTGGGGGACCGAGGACCAAGTTTGGATGTCAAAAATTGAGAAAAATTCCTACTATGATAAAAATGCACTATCGCTCCGCTGGGCGCTAGTGCAAAATTCCTATAGAGTGAAGGTTCATGAGAATAATTACCTTGTGCATGATTTGGAGCTGGTAGCCATTGTTCACATACCGAAGATTTTGAGGCACTGTCTATATAGCGTTCCATGTGAGATCTATACATAAAATCGGAGTCTCCAGCACCTGTTCACGTAGAAGGACCTTAATTTGTGGCATAGGAGATGGTTAGAGCTGTTGAAAGACTATGATATCACCATACTATACCATCCGGGAAAGTCCATGTAGTGGTCGATGCATAGAGTAGGAAGGTTGAGAGCAAGGGTAGTTTGGCATATTTTCCGGCGGTGGAGAGACCACTAGCTGTGGTAGTTCAGGCTTTGGCCAATCAGTTCGTGAGGTTGGACGTTTCGGGGCCTAGTCAAGTTCTTGCTTGTGTTGTGGCATAATCATGATGATTGTTGGAGCGTATCAAGGCTCGCTAGTTTGATGATCCTTACTTATTGGTGTTGAAAGACACGTTGCAGCGTGGTAGTGCCAAAGAGGTTGTGATTAGGGATGATGGCGTTATGCGGATTTATGGCCGGATGTGTGTTCCGATGTTGATGAGTTGAGAAATTTGAATTTTGAGTAGGCTCACGTTTCACGCTATTCCTTTCACCCTGGTGTCGCAAAGATGTACCGCGACTTGAAATCATTCATGTCTCTAGGTGTTTGAATTATCAACATGTGAAATATGAGCATAAAAAATCGGGTGGGTTGACTCAGAGATTGGAGATACTGAAGTGGAAGGGGGAGCACATCACTATGGATTTTATGGTAGGCTTACCACGGACCTTGAGAAAGTATGACGCATTTTAGGTTATTATGGGCCGGTTGACTAAGTCTGCACACTTTATTCCAGTGGTGACTTCCTATTCTTTAGAGCGATTAGCTCAATTTACATTCCGGAGATTATCTGCCTACACGGTGTGTCCATTTCCATCATTTTCGACTGAGGCACACAGTTCACATCGCAATTTTTGAGTGTCGTGTAGCGTGAGTTGGGTACGCAGGTCGAGCTGAGTACCGGGTTTCTTCCTCAATCGGATGAACATAGAGTCCGAGCGCACTATTCATAAATTGGAGGACATGTTGCAGTGTGCTCTATGGAATTCGAGGGTCAGTGAGACCAGTTTTTACCTATGGGAAAATTCTCCTACAACAACAACTATTAGTCGAGCATCTAGATGGCTCCGTACGAGGCCTTATAAGGAAGTTGATGTCCTTTACTGATTGGTTGGTTTGAGCCTGGCGAGGCTATTGTTGGGCACTGATTTTTTTTGTGATGCTTTGGAAAAGGTTAAGGTGATCTAGGAGCAACTTCGTACAACTCATTCCAAGCAAAAGAATTATGCGGACCGGAAGGTTCGAGATGTGGCTTACATGGTGGGTGAGAAGGTTCTTCTTTGAGTGTCTACTATGAAGGGCGTGACGCAATTTGGGAAGAAGGGCAAGTTGAGCTCGAGATATATTGGTCCGTTTGAGATCTTGGAGAGAGTTGGGGAGGTTTCTTATAGGCTTGCATTTCCTCCAAGCCTAGTAGGGTTACATCCGGTAGTTCATGTTTCCATACGGAAGTACCATGAGGATAGCTCACAAGTTTTAGACTTCAGTAAGGTACAACTTGATGAAACTTGACCTATGAGGAAGAGTCAGTGGCTATTCTAGACCGGCAGGTTCGAAAGTTGAGATCCAAAAATTTTCCTTCTGTGAAAGTGCAATAGAGAGGTCAACAGATTGAGGGGGCTACGTGAGAGTTCAAGTCCGATATGAGGATTAGATACCCACACCTTTTTACAAGTCCATGTACATTTTTATGTCTGTTCGAGGACAAATGTTTCTTTTAGAGGTGGAAAATGTGATGGCCTGATAGATCATTTTGAGTAATAGCCTTAATTTATGTGTAACGAGACCTCTCATAGCTTCATTTTATGTATGTGACTTGCATGTGTGGACCGTATCACTTTACAGAAAGCCTAGTGTCAAATTTGGAAGAAAATGTGATTTTAACTTGAAATGAGGCTAGAGTTGACCACAATCAACGTTTTAGGTAAACAACCTCGGTGTTTTGACAATTGAGGTTGGTTTGTATGATGTTTTGGGATTTGTATGCATGTTCGGGGTTGGCCTTGAATGACCCGAGCACGTTTCGGTGCACTATGAGAAAAGTTGTAAAAATGAGTTTCAAAGTTGAAATTTTGAGTTTTGAAGACCGATTCTTGATATTTGATGTCATTTTGAAGATTTTTGTGAGCGAGGGAGTTTGTACGATGTTATTACACTTGTTTGGATGTTCGAACTGGAGTCCGAGGGGCTTGGGTGAGTTTTGGATGTGTTACGGTTGGGTTTGGACTTGCGAGTGCTCAGTAGTTGCAAGTGTCGTGTTGCGGGTTTCACACTTGTGAGAACTTGATCGCAATTGCGACCCTCGTATTTTCCATGTTAGGCTCGCAAATGCGAACATGGGCTGCGGGGCTGGTCTTCGCTTTTGTGAAGAATGCATCGCATTTGCGACCTGTAGGTGGTCTGCATTTGCAACCATTTTTCTCGCTTTTGCGGTGACTGGAAATTCTTGGACTACTTCGCAAATGCGAAGCATGTACCACATTTGCGATGGTTGGGGACTTCGCAAATGCAAGGTCAATTTCGCATTTACGACTTCTAAGGGTCTGATGCACTTATTGCTTTTGCGATCCGTGTTTCGCAATTGCAGGCATTGCAAATGCGAGCAATTGTTCGCAATTGCTACATCTTAGTTGGGTAAAAATTTGGAAAAATGGAACATAGCTCATTTTACACCATTTTCAACCCTAAGCTCACTAAAGGCGATTTTTGAAGAACACTTTCCCCCCAAATTCAGTTGTAAGCACCTTTTACTAGTTTTCAACCAATTCCAACTACTTTTCATGAATGTTTAACATCAAATCTATGAAATTCAAGGTAGAAATTAGGGGTTTGGGGTAGAATACAGGGATTTTGTAAAATTGAGATCTTGATATTACATTGAGGTCGAATTTCAAAAAATTTCACATAACCAGGCTCGGGGTATATAGGTAATCGGGATTTAGTCCAAATCTCAGATTTTGACATAGCAGACCCGCATTTGACTTTTGTTGACCTTTTCAATGTATCTAAAGATAAAATCTTTTTCATTTGTGGGTAGTTTCTAAAGCTTATTTTGAATTGTGTAAACGGTAATTGAATAGATTTTGTTGGTTTGGAGGCTTGTTCTAAAGAAAAAGTCGTGGTTGATTAAGAAAGAGGTAAGTATTGTGGTTAACTTTGATTTATGGGAACTTAGGTAGAATCAGGTCTATTTGATATGTGAAATGTGTGTTTGGGGCAGCGTACATGCGAGGTGACGAGTGCATATGTATTGGCCATTGGGATAAGCATGCGTGTGGAAATTTTTGTCTTAATTGTTGATCACATCCAATTCAAACGCAATAAAGGAGTATGAAATGGTCGTTACAATAATAATACCCAACAATCCACAGGGAGTTTGAAACGGTGTTAAGGTAAACACTCAAGAGAAACTTGAAATAATCAAATTTATCTTTCAGACAAAGGTGGGTAATTGTTATCCAAATTAATTACTAAGAGATTTAAATAACTAGTGAGTCAATAATGATTGAAATGTTTTTGATGTTTTAGTTAAATAGGAAAAAGCCTAGGGTTTGTAACCTTCACCTAGGTGTAAACCTAATGGGTAGAGTAAATCTATGATTTCTTGGTAGATCGGGGTTTGCTATGACTCTCAATGCTCAAGTACCCACTCAATACCTCTTGGTTAAAGAGTGATTATGCCCAAGTTAGCTTTCTCAAGATCAAATAGTTAATTTAAACAATTGAATATGAGTCCAAGTTGGATTATCCCTTTCTCTAGTTCAAATCTTTTAACTCAAACTAATCAAAAGTTCAACCAATTTAATTTCTTGTTAGCCAAGTTTTCCTAAACTAAATCCCTCTTTCTCACGTAAGAATGAAGTCGAGTAGGCATGAATCAATATTTTAAACCATTAATTCTAAGTATAAAACATAAACAAGGCTAAATAATATCCACCCAATCAATAGAAAGCATTTATTATTAAACACCCATAAGTTTTACACACTAGGGTTGAATTACAACCCTAGATAAAATATAGCTACTCATAGTAATTGACATAGAAAAATGAAAAGAATAAGTAATTGAAGACATAAAACTAGAATTAAAGTAGAAAATTAATGGGTCTCTTAATGTTTCCCCAAATTGCAAAAAATGGCTAAATATAACCGCTAGATGCTGCTACAATACAAAAGTTTCCCTAAAAAAGGGCTCCCCGTCTATTTATAATGCTCTGAAATTTGCTGACAAAAATACCCTTTAGTGAGTTCTGTGTCCGCACAATTACATCTGTGGTCATCACTTTAGTTTGTTTCTCTTGCAGGTGCTTTGCAGTTGGAGGGATTTTGCGGCCGCACATAAGCTTCTATGGCCGCACTTCAGCTTTTGTGCAGCACAATTTAGTTGTGGACCGCTCTTTGAGGAGGCTTCAGACTTATTCAGTTGCAACCTATCTGATCTTTCAGTCTTCATCAGTGCGACTGCACGTTTGGGCCTGTGGACCACACTTCTGTCTGATACCCTTGAAGCATCAGTTTCTCTTCTGCAGCTGCATACTATATTCTGCGGCCCGCATTTGCTTTTGCAGCCTTAGATGGAGTTCTGAGGACCACACTGTTCTTTGTACTTCTCCTCTTGATTGTTCTGAGGTGGAATATCTCCTCTTTGAGTTAGATTTGTTGTTGAGATCACATTTTACAGTACACCTGCAATTCACAAATATTTATTAGATTCGGGAGAAAAAATCACTACTTTCGGACTAAAAACTAAAGCAAGAAGGTACCAATAAGTGGTTAAAATCCACACTTATGAACCCCCAAACTTAAGTATTTTCTTGTACTCAAGCAACTAGATTAGTTCTCTCCTCCCTTAGTGAATGTTCATTTCAAAAAGTCACTTATAAGTCATTTATACTCAGTTGGAACTAACAATTACTCATGATACTCATGTATTCTAAACAAGGTGTCAAATCTTTCAAAAATGTGCAACTTGCATGTAACTCTAGCGTGACATTGGAGCTTCAAGAATTGTCTTCATTCATCAAGGACTCTTGCCTTTTCATGTAAATCACGGTGCACTCCAAACTCTTCCTCTTCTACCTTTCATTTTCCATGCTCATTTCAAGATTTAACACTCAATTTCTAGAGCAATAAAGGTTTCACTCTTCTCTCATAAAGGAATGTCACAAGTAAAGCTTCAAGTACCATAGGTTTGCCCCTCATGTAAATCTCCATTAATGTAAGCTTATTCGATTTGAAATCAAATAGGACTTCTTTCGGGTTGTAATGAAGGCTTTTGGATCGGGGTAGGATACCATATGGGATATAAGTGGTTACACCTTTCCTTTAAGCACTTCATATTTCATTTCTTGGCTCACATTCTTCCATACTCGTAGATGCATTTCTTTTTCTTGGGGGCTAGAGAGACTTGTCATCACTCTTTATTGACAATTTCGTTCTTTTTCTCCCTTGATGTTTATACTAGAGGTACTTACCTTATTCAATTTCATCAAATTCCCTTTGTTTGTTCTCTTTTTGTGTTTCTTTTTGTTCTCATCACTTTCTTTTTGTACTTTCTCTTTCTTGGAGATCATTTCTTTTCTCTTTTCAATTACTTGATACCTCTTTTAGATTCCTCAACTTTCCCCCAAACTTAGGCTTGATCCACTTACTACATATAAATGGTTAGAAAAGTTCTGGTTCCAAGAGAGGATTATGTTTAAAATGGGTAAAGGCTTCTAGCATGGTTATCAATAGAGAAAGGCTAAAGACTCAAAGAGGTTGACTGGGGATAACGATCATAGGGTGGTATTAGAAATCTTAAATGATCCAAGAAAAGCGTACAATCTTCTTTCAAACCAAGCAAACTTAGATTTTGCTATGAAGCACATTCGGGACAAGTTCTAGACTATTCGCTCAAGTAATAGGACTAGCAACAAAATTTTATCTCACCTCTCATGCAACTAGACCGTAAAAGAGGATAGAGTGTAAGACTTACAACAATCATAGTTAAGTTAAAGATCAGTATGTTCCACTCAACCACCAAATGATTATCAAAGACAACTCAAGAGCCTCAAAGTCACTTTTACTATAGATCTTCCAAAAATCTTGTCTCAAACCATAAGCATGCGGTGAAGTATATTGGTGCCACATGAAGCATATATAACTCTTTTTTATGGACTAACTAAATTAGGGCTTTTATTTATTACTACGTACTACTACTATTACCTAAACATGAAACATACTCATTCTCTTAAGAAAGTTGTCACACTATCCATCCTCGGGAAGAGTCACCCGGTTCACACAAGAAACCACCTTTAGAAAGAATTGTGTCATTAAGAAAACCAAAGGCTTATTATCAACAAATGAAAGAAAAACATAAAAATTAAATGACCAAAATAATAAAACTAAAGATACTACTAATTGTAACAAACCACTAAAGATAAGTAAAATAAAATCATCCAATTATTACACGTAACACGTTAATGTTATAAAATGTGTCAAGCCTCAAATATAGAATTCCCCCCCCCCCCCCAAAAAAAAAAAATAATTTTCCTGAATTCTAAAAAAAAAAGTTTAAAAAGACAGAGGGGGCAAAACCTCTTTAAGATC
>ML477282.1:5977-25342 GCA_005239535.1 Nicotiana rustica
TCACTATTACAAATTACTGAATATCGATCATAAGCATGCTAAGTGCATAATACCATCCTAGGGAGACTGATAAAGCCGTAGGCTACAAAACTCAAGCACAACTGAGGTGCGATATTCATATATACACTCTGGATCTCAAGAGCTATCTTGCTCACATAACATCCCCCCTACGCGGGACCTCGACACATAGGAATTATCAAGCCATTTCACAACTCACACGGCACAATCATAATATCGCATGAATTTGACGAAGACGGAGAAACATCTGCTGTTCTAATACCTTTCCATGAAAAAGCGATCTACTGAAATGAACATGCCTGGCTCATACGGAGCCCATAATCATATTTAAATCCATCCACAAACATCGAGTCTACCCTGCTCGTACCAAACTAAGCTAATAGCTTTTACCTGGGTCCATATTAACTCACTTTCTTTCATAATACGCGAGAACAACCATCATAGCCGGGACAAACACCCCACAATCCACAACCAAATGAACTGAACGCCTTCCAGGCATAAATTCCCAAATAAACAATATTGCACTCCTTTATACTCAGTCCGAATCTTCAATCCATCAAGTGACTACATGTCACATTTATACAATCCTTTCGCGGTCATGCTTCCACGACCCTCCACACACGGCAACAAGTCTGCGCATCCACATCCCCGATCACACTAATACTGTAAAACACATCAAGAACCCATGACCAGGGTACAAAGCCTCTTCCACCGAATACCAATCTCAGGTGACACTGAAGATAACACCAGCTTACTCTAAACTCTCAAATCACTTTTTCTTGCTCTTCCGAGCTCATGACATCCTTATTAACACCGAACCGCAATCTCGATTCTTACTCCCAGTTGCACCTAACATGCCAATATGAGGTACCACAAGAATTCCATCATAACTTCTGAACCACCAATAGGGTGAACACTTCATCATATAGAAACCTTTTACTTAACTCAATTCAAGAGTACCATCTCAACACACGAGTGAATTCCCACAATCACCCAACATGCAAATCCTTAAGTAGTAATCTATACCACCATAACCCTTCCGGGATTCGTCTACACCTGACATGTCATAGCACTCAAATGCTCCCACATGAAATCTATTACGACGGCTGACAAGCCCCGCACACACCGGCACAAACCACATGCATAACTTAATCACACCGAAGGAACTTATCACTGCCATAAATGTGCCATTTCAAACATGGCTAATCAATCTATCTTCTTTTAATCATCTTCAATTGCCTCAGGAATAATATAAACTTCCTTCAACTCATAGCAAACTCAACCCTCACTCATCCCAAGTGACCTTGATTCACGAGACTATGCTGCCTAAATCCTGCAACCCGTCTCATACCCTCCTGATAATCTTTCTACAACCCGGAGTTTGTTTCTCTCGCTCCTCCAATACTATCCTGCACGCTTAAACATATCATAGAACAGTCCAACCATCTTCCATTTTCTCAGAAATTACTCTACAAAAGCTCGATTCTCGATTATACTGTTGCCTGAAACCCTTACACATCATGTCCTTAACTTTTGAATTCAGTAGGACCGGTATTGAGAGTCACCCACTCTGACTGGCCCCGAATACAATCAAATCCAAGTCTCTTCTAGCACATGAACATCTTTTTCAATGAAACACGTGACCGAGTCACTATCCTTACAACTCGCCCATGCCTTAAGCATAAATTCTAAATCTTCCAAAGCCTAACCCTGGCCCGACCGGGCCAACTTTTGCACACATTCATCAAATCCCACGCACAATCACCATTTTACTCCTTTCCCTTAGCTGTAATAACTTGCCAATACGCCGATAATTTGCAATCCTATGATAGCACAATCCTGCAACCCAACTGCAGATGGTGGGACTCCCTCACTTAGCCCGAAGCTACTCCTTGAACCACTCTAGACCTTGTCGAGATCCTTTCTACTTTGATAATGCGATCTTGCTCAACCAATCCGTCCAATTCTTCCAAATTCTCTTGCATCATTCACACATTCTGCCCCCTACCGAATAGCCACTAGAACCCCTCACAGAGACCTGCCAACCATACCACCGCTAACCTATTCACAGGAGATAACCCGCCTGTGGAAAACACCTGCGGACACCTTCCAACGACGCCGTACTGCACACCCTCTACAACATCAATATCCCATCCGAAGCGTGTTCCCATTCACCAACTTTACTAGTCCGTCCGCTCCTCATGGATCCATTAAATGCGCGACAATATCTCCTAATCCCAAGCTATGTTGTCGCTCCCCCACTTTGCGACTGCTCGACTTCCACTTCTTACACCTGGCCTCCTAGAGATGGAACCACCGCCTAGCCTCACTTTAGGACTGTGAACAACTAATTTTTTACCACACCGAAAATTTTAGTGTAAATATTTCTTTTAGGTCTAATCTTAATATTTTAAATTTTTTTCTTACTCTTAATAGGTTTTATTTAAGAAAATTAAAATAAAAAAAAAATATTCACATTTTTAGAATATAAGATTTGTTCCTATGTTTAAAAAGAAGAAATTATATATAACTTGGTTTCTTTTAATTTAAATGTAAGTTATAGTAATTTTTTTAGTATAATTTGAACTTTAGTGTAAATAGTGAATTTTCTTATTTATATAGTCCCTTTAAAGTTTAAAAGTATATATATATATTTTATCTTATTTTATTCAAAAAAAAAAGGGGGTTAAAAAAATTATTAATTAATTAAATAAATAAATAAATAACGAAAAAAAAGAATAAAAATAAAATAAAACCTCCCAACTCCCCATTTTCCCACTACACTCATGTCTTATCCCCACTCTCACACCAAACTCCGTATTCAACCCCACTTCCCCCACTTTTCTCACCATTTACTCACATCAGTTATACAACCCACACATTTATATATTTTGGAATGAAAATGTATCTTTTTTTTTTGGAGATACAATGTTGTCGCCCACCTTCTTCATTTCTGTCACACCCAACTCCAAAATCTCGAACCCCCAGTTCCCAAAAATCAAAGACCTTCAAAGATCATTTTCCCAATTTCAAACACACACTCACAGAAACCAAAAAAAAAAAACTAATTCCACACCACCAAGCCGCCACCCACCACTTCCCAAATCAGCAACCTTTTTCACACCACAAAACCAATCAAAATCCCAGCAACATTTAGCCATGAAACCTGCTTGAAACCTCCATGAAACAGTCCGATCTTCTCGCCTGAAGTCGCCGTTCGAAAGCTCTAGTCATTGGTTCCGGTTGGAGTCGCCGGCGAAGTTCTCTGTGCGCGGTCTGTATTGTCTGAGTTCTCTCGATTACATCGTTGTATTCATCTTCATGTATATAAAAGGTCTGTCATTTTGTTCTAATTGAATCCTTGGTTGCTTTTCCGTATTTGTCATTTGTTTTGGTTGTCCATTTAGATCATACTATTTTAATGTATATTGTGGATATGATTAATTATTATAATCGGTCTTGTATTGAAATTGTTTTTCAGTTTTCAAACCTTTAACATATGGGTGTTGCATTTTAGTTGGACTGTATGATAATGGGTTTTGTAATCACTGTTTGGTATGCCTGCTACTGCGAGTGATGTATCGTTAATACTATTTTCTTTAATCTTATTACTGGAATGTTTCATTTCAAAAGGGTGTCTGTTTGTTTTGATTCATTGTCAGTTTTCACTTTTGTGATTATGAAGAGTATTTTGGTTGTCTTAATTTAATTTAACTTACATATTAATGGTTCTTTTTTATTTAACACTTAATTTAAGGCTTTAAGGTTTATTTCTCTGTAAATAGGTAATAGGTGTAAATAAAGCAAGCCAAGTATGATTCAATTCACTTGTTGTTGTAATTAATTATCGTGATTATGTACACGTTCGCGTGACACGATTACGATTTCGAAAAAAGTAAATATTCGTACAAATACTTTTTAGGTGCTCATTTTAATTTACTATTGTGATTGTGTACATGTTCGCACGACTTTGGCCAAGTTTTTTTTTCCAAATAATTAAGCGTGATCAATTGTGTACACGTACGCGTGACATAATTTAAGCGCCGATTTTCAAATAAATTTAAGGTACTACACTTAGAATTTTAATAATCAAAGTATACGTTCGCGTAACTTTGAATAACTCCTCTAGTAACTAAAAATATACATTTTTCTCAAAATTGTGTATACGTTTACGTAACACAAATAAAGATTAAAATGAACACTCGTAGAGATACTTTTAGGAACGGATTTTCAAAAATTATCGGAATTACGTACACGCCCACGTGACGCGATTTCGATTTTTTTTTTGACAATAAAACAAAAAATACGCGCTTGCGCAACTTTAGTTATCTATTTAAATAAATTCAGTGTCGAGAATTATGTACACGTTCGCGTGACATGATTTTTGACACATCCCAATTTCCACGGGTTTACGCATACGTGACCCGTCTCAAAAGAACTCTTTGAATACAAAAGAATAATAAAAGCGGTAAAGAATATAAAAAATGCACATAGGTATAAAAGCAGTAATTATACAATTTAGGCCAAGTTTAATCATTAAGCGACCGTGCTAGAACCACGGAACTCGGGAATGCCTAACACCTTCTCCCGGGTTAACAAAATTCCTTACTCGGGTTTCTGGTTCACATATCATTTAAACATAGTCAAAATTCCTCGATTTTGGGATTTCTAATAAATAAATGGTGTCCCAGAACACCGTAAAAAATCTGGGTGGCGACTCTGAATAAATAAAATAAATCCCAAAATCGGATAATGTCACTTAAAGTGGAAAAACTCCCTTATCCCACTCTTGGCGGGTGAAAAAGGAGGTGTGACAAGGACCATTCTCTGTAGCTCTCAAACCAGCAGCTCACCACGACTTCAAGCTCTCCGAAGATCATCTTTCTCTAGTTGCCTTCATTATCAACACTTATCCGGTACTGAACCACCACCCCTCACGGTCTCTGCCAACCGCATTCTTCAATACTTCTTCTCAATACTCTAACCCCACGCAACCGAAGAAACCATAGCACCGACAAACTTAACACTCCATTCGACCAATGACGACGACTTCACGTCACAGGTGCATATCCCACCTCATTGAAGACACCAAGTCTTACTATTTTATCAACCC
Source organism: Nicotiana rustica (assembly GCA_005239535.1). Taxonomy (NCBI): domain Eukaryota; kingdom Viridiplantae; phylum Streptophyta; class Magnoliopsida; order Solanales; family Solanaceae; genus Nicotiana; species Nicotiana rustica. Next base: position 11,109 of record ML477282.1, read on the forward strand.
CAACCGGACCATTCATAATCCAAATGCCTTTCCCCTGCCGGAAATAAAATACCAAAATCTCGAAAGCAAACTCTGAGAAGACCTCCCTTCAAACCATTCATCACCCCCAACATACGGGCAAGCATTCTATCATATCGACATCGCAGATAACCAATCGCAAGCATCATCACTACCTGAGCATAGCCTTAAGGCTCCCAGAAACACAGCTACTGAGCTGAAACAACATATTATTCTTTTGCAGGCCCATAACAACAGCCCCAACCAATTACACATAGAAACATCTCGAATTATATGCGTAGCACCATTCAATTCCTCAAATTTCCTGATTCATAGCAAGCACTACGGAACGCGTAAGATTGAGTAGGAATGAACATACGCATACGCCTATAAGGAATCGAATCGCACGATGAGGCATCAAGAAGGGAAGTACTCCTAACAGCCCTGTAGCCTCTCGAAGATACGTACAGACGTCTTTGTATCGATCCGCAAGACTCTACTAGACTTTCTCATGACTCGTGAGACCTACGGGAACCTAGAGCTCTGATACCATGTTGTCACGACCCAAAATCTATAAGGTCGTGATGGCGCCGGACATTATTGTCAGGCAAGCCAATCATTAATCAATTTAAATAATTCCCGATTTTAACAATTATGAAAAACATTTCTTCTCACTTTATACATACTAACCAAATAAAATCTGTTAAGTAAAACAATGGTTTGAATACTAAACTTTAGCAATATATCCCAACACATCCCAGAACCCGGTGTCACAAGTACATGAGAAATTTCTAAGAATTTATACAATCATCACAAGCCTGTCCGAAATACAAATTTGGACAAGGAAATTTTAAAATGAAAATAAATACAGTACGAGGGAGACTCTGTCAGCTGTGGATCGCCTCCGGATGATGCAGCTCGCCTAAGTCTCTGAATCCTCCATATTGCTATGAAAGAACCTGCGCAATAAAATGCACAGCAAGTGTAGCATGAGTACAAAAATAACGTGTACTCAGTAAGTCACACGCCTAACCTTAGAGAGGTAGTGACGAGAGGTCAAATTAGACACTGGCTAAAGGTTGATTTAAAATATTCAAGCGTGACACTAAGCATGATTATCATAGGCAATTTATTAAAATCAGAAATAAATATTATCAACTCCGTTCACATTTAACACTTTATATCTTCGCCATATTAATAACAACTAATCAACATGGGTGATTTAATCAAATAACAATTTGTCAACGGGAAGGAACAACTTCTTCCAAAAAATCTTTTAATAACTTTAAATCTCTGTCATTTCAATTGACAACTTAAAGTCCCAGACCAGTAATCAGACAAAAATCATAGGAACTACGCAGTAAATATCATGTGCAAGCAATGCTGAGGGTCGAACGGCGCAGACCAACAATAATAAAATGTACACTGGCGAGGTTTGAACGGCTCGAACCATAGATGCATCTATCTGCCCCGCTAGCGAATCGATCATGCGATGCGGTTATACATAAAATAATAAGGCTAGCCTGCTCGCGAATCATACCTGCGACCCAGGTGCTCATATGAATATACACAAATACAGGGTCATCTTGCTCGCGAATCACACATGCGACTAAGGCACCCAAAGTTACACACGTTCACACAATAAGTCCACATTTTTATCAAGAAAGTAGTTTCTCAGGAAAGTGATAAGATTCTTCTTAAAGAAACATGAGAAATAACATTTAAATCTTTGTTTTGAAACTCATTTGCCAAGTTTACTGATATTCCAATATAACCCTATCAGGTATACAATTATCCATGGAGGAATCAATTATCTTTCTAGATGATTAAGAAAATGAACTCTAGTCTCCTTCAGATATTCAATTACGATTTCGATTATATTAGCAGTTTAATATTACAGGCAGGATCACAAGTACAACACGTAAGGCATGCTAGTGGGTCCTAGACTACCCGGATATGGCATAATAGTAGCTACGCACAAACTCCCGTCACCTCGTGCGCACGTATCCCCCGAAGATAATAGCACATACTTAATTAATACACCTATGGGGATAATTCCCCCTCACAAAGTTAGAAAGGAGACTTACCTCGCTCCGAAATTCCATAACCGGCCTCCAAGCCCTTCCGATGACTCCAAGCGCCGCACAACGCTCCGAAACTATCCAAACAACGACAAACCAATGAAAATATACTCTAATATTTGCAAAAATTCTAAATTATATAATTTTCAAACTCCGTAAGCTTGCTAGCTTACCAGCTGAACCATCATCATCTGCTTGCTTGGTCACTTTCGTGATAAGGCGCTCAGTGAAACGACCAAAATACCCTCGGGCCTACGTGCCCGGAATTCGAAATTTCTCAAAGATATACCCTACCCATAGCGTTACTAACTCAAATATACAATTTACTCAAATATTCATGCTCAATTCGTGGTAGAAATTCAAAATACAAATTTTTAGGTCTTTCCTCCAAAATCCTAATTTTTCTACTAATTTCCATATCTAATTCATGTATAATACTTGTATAAATCTTAAAAACATGAAGAAATTACTTACCTAGTGATTCTTGGTGGAAAACCCCTCTTGAAGCTCCTCAAAATCGCCCACATCAATGAAACAAATGGAGGAAATGGCCAAAATCCCGTTAAAATAACACGCTGCCCAGGTGACCCTCCTATGCAATCGCACAGCATGCTCCGCGATCGCATAGGCCAACTATGCTGCCTCACAAATTCACTCAGTGCGATCACAGCCCAACACCTGCATTCGCACAGGCCAAAGTTGTAGCCCCCTTATTTCTTCTACTGTGCGTTCGCACATACCTCGTGCGTTTGCATAGGCCAAGCCCCATAAGCCCCCAAACACACCCTTGTGCGATCGCACCACAACCCCAGCGGTCGCGCAGGGCAATTCCCTGCAGCCTCAATTTTTCCTACTGTGCGATTGCAAAACTACCACTGCGATCGCACAAGACACAATTCTAGCCCCTCAATTCCTTCTCCGCGGTCGCACACTATGGGCCGCGATCGCATAGCTTACCAGTGACACCAACAAACAATAGCAGCAGGTAGGGAAAAAATGGTCTGAAACCACCCCGAAACACACCCGAGGCCCCCGGGACCCCGTCCAATCACACGACTCAGTCCCATAACCTCATACGAACTTAGTCGAGCCTTGAAATCACCTCAAAACATCGAAATTACGAATCGCATCCAAATCCCAACCTTTTGAACTTGAAATTCCAAACTTCCACATCCAATGCCAAAACCTATCAAATCACGTCCAATTAACCCCAAATTTTGCACACAAGTCATATTCGACATTACGGACCTGCTCCAACTTCCGGAATAGCATTCCGACCTTAATATCAAAATTTCCACTTCCGGACGGATTTCTCAAAAATCTTCAAATTTCTATCTTTAGCCAAATGACTTCAAAATGACCTACAGACATCCAAATTCACTTCTGATCGTGCTCCCAACTCCAAAATCACCATACGGAGCTATTCCCAGATCCGGAATCCCAAACGGACATCAACATCATTGAAATGCGCTTCAAGCCAAACTTAGGAAATTTCTTCAAAAATACTGACTTCCATAATATGCATCGAAACACTCCCGGGTTATCCAAAGCCCGATCCGGACATACGCCCAAGTCCGAAATCATCATACGAACCTGCAGGAACCTTCAAATCCTGGTTCGGAGGTCGTTTACTCAAAATTTCAATCTTAGTTGATCCTTCCAACTTAGGCTTCTGAAATGAGCATTTTCTTTCCATATCAACTCTAAACTTTCCGAAATTCAATTCCGACCACACATACAAGTCATAATACCTTAAATGGAGCTGCTCATGACTTCAAACCACTGAATGATGCGCTAGAGCTCAAAACGACCGGTCGGGTCGTTACATCTTGATACGAGGTAAGTCTCTTTTCTAACCTTGTAAGAGGAAATTGTCCCCATATGTGAAACAATTAATTGTGTGCTACTATTCATGGGGGCTACATTTGCACGAAGTGACAAGATTCTGTGCGTAGCTACTAAAATGCTTAAGTTCGGTTAGTTTAGAATCCAAAAGTATGCTTACTTGCCGTACCTGTAAATGCTATTGATAAACTTAAAAAGGGTTAAACCGTGTCGAACTTGGTGAATATATTTCTAAATTACTAAGCATCACTTTCTTGACTGTTAAAAGAGAAGTTGTCATTTCTTGAATAATTTTCCTCTAATGGAGTCTTGAATTGGCTGTTTGAATGTGTATATATATGAGTACATGCGTCGCATGTATGATTCGCAAGTGGGGTAACTCTTTTATTTATATTTGACCGCGTCGCATGTATGATTCGCGAGCGGGGTAATAGATTCATCTATGGTTCGCGTCGTTCGACCCTCCGGCAGTGCATATTTATTATTTCGTTGGATCGGGCCGTACGTCCTCGGTATTATATGCACATGCTATTGCTTGGCATTTTTCCGTTATTGTAACTGCTAATGCCTTGAAAAATAACTTGTCAACTGAAATGATAGAAATTGAAATACATGCATTTATGGAAAGACTTGTCATTTTTTGTCATTTTCTACTATTAAATCTTGATGTTCATTCTTAACCTCATTTTTAAATATAATGTTTGACCCTAGTAAGCGTCAAGTCGACCCCTCGTCACTACTTCTTCAAGATTAGACTGGATACATAATGTTTATGTACTCATACTACGTTGTTGTACTTAATTATACAGGTTCTGAGGCATGTGCATCTGGTTACCAGTCTGAGCGCGTTCTTGATATAGAGGCAGAGAGTCCACGGTGAGTTGCTTATCCTGATGCCGTTCAGCAGCGCGTTGGAGTCTTTTCTTTTGCTTATTCTGTCTATTCTATTTCAGACAGTAGAGAGATGCATTCTTTTGTTTATTCTACTAGATGTCCATATACTTGTGACACTATTTTCGGGCATACATATTGGTGGACTATTCTTTTAGGGGTGTACTTATTTAAATTTGACTCCTTTTGATCGTTGCAATCTAAATTGTCTTTGTCATTTGCTTTTTCAAATGCTTAGTGATTTAAGTTAAGATATTGTTGGAAAGACTTTTATAAAATAAATGAGACTCACTAGATGAATTGTGTTGGCTTACCTAACATCGGTGTTGGGCGCCATCGCGACCTAGAGTAGAATTTGGGTCGTGACAATATTATTGATAAATTTGAATGATAAAAGAGTTCTGAGTAAGAGAATAAATAGCGTAAAAATACATTAAATTTTAAGCGTAAAAAAATTATATTTATTGATGATTATTAATAGCGTCATAAGCAAGACATTAAGTGAAATTATAAACTAATATACGATCACATTACAATATAATAATATTAAGTAATAAATAATGCAATAATTATAGGCAAAGAACAAAAAGAGAATAAGACTTATTTGAAGTTGAGATGAAAAACAAAGCGGTAGTAAGAATTTTGCTAAAATAATTTGATTTGTTTTTCTCAAATAAGACAGATCACAAAGTTATATGTTTAGTATTCTTTAATATTGTCTATAAAATAAAATACAAACTGCCAAAATCAAGGGGCTGGAATATTATGGTATAGAAAAAGATAACATGTTATCCACTATGAGATATGAAAAATAATGTCATATCCTGCTTCATAATTAATATCTAATAATTATTTATAAATTCTATATAGAAGGTTTACTTTTAATGTTATTTGCACACAATTTAAATAATTCAAATCATAATTTGACGTTGTTTATGTCCGCTCATCGTCAGTGGCGGACCCAGAATTTTGTGCAAGCGGGTTCAATCTTAAAAAATATAACTTTAGTAGTAAAATAATATTTGTCAAGTGAGTTCAAATAAATATTTATACAAAATTTACACAATTTTAATCCTAATTTATACATATGCACAGTATTATTTTTTGGTGAAGCGGATTCAGTTAAACCTGCTAGTTACCACTTGGGCCTGGCACTGCTCATAGCGCGGGTACTAATACTAGTTGGTAACTAAGAAATATTAGAATCTGTTAAGGCGGATCAATAAGAAATGTTTGCTAATAACGAAGACTTTATTAGCACACATGCTAATGCACCATTAGGAAAAAAATAAAAAATCTGTAGTTTAACTAAATCTAAGGTGCTATAAAGTACTTAACGCATTGACAAAAGTATATGATATTACACAAATATAATGTCTCATATGTTTCAATTATTATAAGTCAAAAACTATATATACAATAAATAGGAAGAAAGTAAATTAGAGGATAGTCTTACATCAACAAATGCACATGAAAATTAGATAGGCAGAAAAATTAGGGATAATGTTAATGAATCAATGTACTAGTTCATACAATAAATGAAATGTTTTGACCATTATAATCTGAATTAATCATCTTAATGTTATGTTATGTCTCACTTGTCATCATTATCTTTTTTCCATAAACATTGCTTAATCTTTGCTTTATAAAAAATCTGTCGCGACCAACTATATAAACATTAAATAAGTATTACACCACTACTTTTAGTTTAAACAATTGAATTTAATTTCAGTAATAAATCGACATACTTTATTCCCCAAATCTGGGAATTTTTCCAATAATCTATCGCACTTATCTTTCCGATAGCCGGAGTTGTGACACACTAGAGTACAGTGACGACTGAGATCTCCACCTTTTTGTTCTATCAGCAAGTCAATTGAAGCTCTATTTTTCAAACTCGGAGCTCCAATTAGGAAAAAATGGGTCGTTCTCGGGCCGTACATCAATCCGCCGATGATGATCCAAGTCAGAGGTCAGTTAAACTATCATTGGCTTATTCAATTTGATTAACGATTTCTTTTTTAAATTTTACTCTATTTGCACCATATTTAGCTATTTCCAGATAGTTCTCGTGTTTTGTGCATGATACTTGAACATGGTGAAGCTACAACTCCATTATTTATGTTGGTATATTGAGCAACCTAAGAGTAGGATACTGACTAAGTGAAAAAGCAAAGAAGAAAGTTATCATTGTTAGGTTATATAGCAAGAGAAGAGTTGGAGATACAAAGGAAAATGAGAGATAGACTGGAAGTCTTTGTTTGAACTTTCAATTGGCTCGATTAATTAACAATGGCATAGCATTGTTGAATTATAATATTAGACACTGATTTTATGAGGAGAAAAGAGAGGTTGAGTTGCAGGTCTTTGATACGGAATACGAGGGTCTTGTTTCTCAATCTCTGTTAATATGAGAAGGAGCTTACTCAAATTGCATAGGATGTAGTGGCGTGTTCTAACTCAGCAGAAGAATCTAGTTTAAATTTCTTTAGCTCTAGCAGAACCGAATAAAAAGCTCCTTGATTGATAATTTAATATCTATTTGAGGTTTTCCTTTTCCTTACATTTTCTGTTACTTTTGATATAAAAGCGTGTATTAGCTGCTATTCGAAATTGTGTTTTCTTGAGAGTTGAGAGGATAGTCCCATGATTTGTTTGCTAATGCGATTCCTAAACAACAACTATGTCACAGTCCCAAACAAGTAGGGATCGGCTATCTGAATCCTGACTAACCATGTTTCTCCATTTAAACTCATCTCATGCCATAATCATTCATAAAAGTACAAGTAAAAAAATAAGTTAAATATATATAAAATAATAGTAAAAAATAATATCAGAAGTTTTCTATAATTTTATTGGCATATAAACCTATGATAAAGATGCTTCTAGAAAAGCATCAGACCTAAATAATGTACTAACATGACTAATACATTTTCCTACTAAGGAGTATTACTTAGACATGGATTCGAAGAAATTGTAGGTGTTTCGAAATAACTTTCTTCCAAATGATTTTAGGTCTACCTCGTCCCATTTTAGCACCTTCACCCCCCATGATTTCACACTTAAATACTGATGCATCTAGAGGTCAAAACCCAACCATTTCAAGCGACCTTATATCATTTTATTCTCAATGCTTGCTACTTGCACCTTGCCAATGTGATCCTAGTTGTTAGAAAAAAGGAAATTGTTTTTAATGAGATACAATAGACCCTTGTGGTCCGTCTCTTCCCCGGACCCCGCGCATAGTGGAAGCTTAGTGCACCGGGCTGTCCTTTTGGACGTGTCATTCTCACTTGCATTAGTGTTTTGTTGCTTAACATCTTAGAGTTAAACTTTAAAAAGTTAACCAAGCTATTAAGCGCATTACTTTTTCTTTTGTTTTCCTTTTCTTCTCTTGGGTCAAACTGACTAATTTTTTGTGTGAATTCGAACATAGAATTTTCAATCTTTTTGAAATAAAATTTACATACTTAGGAACTACATAAAAAATACTATAAGTCACAATAGTTAACAGTTCAAATTAAAAAGTATTTACAAATACCATGGTCAAAGAAAACCTTGTTTGATTCCTCGGATAGTAATAGGTTCCCATAAACTAAAATGGAGGGAGTATTACAGAGTAGCAGTGGTGATAGCCGATGCTTGGGCTCCATTGCTAAATGGCTTACTTAACCTTTTGCTCAGATATAGATCCTTACCTTCTGGTCTAGACCATTGCTTTTCGCAAGTGCATAGACAGTTTAAATTTTCTTGCATTACATATCATGTACAGTTATGTGTCTATGTAAACGTAGTTCCGTACTTATCGTTGCTTCATACAGAGCTGTATATCTCTATGGTTTATTGGCCTGATCTCAAAACTTACTTTTCCCTTGCCCTCTTTAACTCTTTGGTAGGTCAAAGAGAAAAAGGACAATACCAAATGTGGAGAATTTTGATACTGCAGCTGCTGGTATGGTCTTTGAGATTATACATGGGTAATTAGCATCCTGGGGAATGAAAAATTTACAAAAGCAGGATCTCCCCTCAGTTTAAACAAACATGCATTTGACTTGTCAACTAGACACATTCGAACTATTTACTCCGTCTATCTCAAAAAGAAAGTCTTAATTTTAAGAGGGAAGTGTTGTGACATTCTGTATGAAGCAAAAAACTTTCATAGAACCCCCTTTTCTCTTCCCGAGGAAAGCCTTGCAACATTGTGCGTCACAAATTTTAATTCATGGGGAATTCCCTTTTTCTCTTTTTCTCTTTTCATTAAAACATTTTGTTTTATTTTTCTCTCAAAGAAGCACAAGATTCAACATAAGACCAAACATGTTTCTGCAACGAACACTAAACTGTTTAAATTTTAACTGTTTATCATAAATAAATAATTAAGACTATAAATTTAACTTTTCTCATACTAAGGTGCCAAGTCAGATTTCACATGGAGAGAGAGAGTACATAATTCTTTATTCATCACAGTTTGTGGAACAAAATTTTATTTTTACCTTCTATTTCATGTTTCATATTTTTATCTTGTTCATGGCGGAACAGACCGTGTCATAAATTGTTCTAGTTCTTTTTCTTACTTGTGAAAAAAAAAAAAGAACAATTTATGAGTCTTCACTGTAAGTGTGTTCCCACGACATAGACATGCATTGTAACTAGTCCAATTTCTGGAGCCTTGTTTGTTATGCCTGATTTTCTACTCAGATGCTAATCACGAATTAATTCCTGTTTTAAGTTGAACCTTATAATTTGTCTTGTCTCTATATATGAAGGCCAAGTATTGAGTGACGGGAAAAAAGCCTTGTACCATTGCAATTATTGCAATAAAGACATCTCTGGAAGGATTCGAATTAAATGTGCTGTGTGCTCTGACTTTGATCTTTGTGTGGAATGCTTTTCTGTTGGAGCAGAAGTGCAACCTCACAAAAGCAATCATCTGTATAGGGTTATGGTTAGTGACTTCATCTAATTGAATTTCTCATCAAAATGGTGGACTACTTCAGTGAAGTACTTCTCTTATTGTGTTATTCGTATCTATCAACTGAACAGAAATAATTTAAGCCGGTGAAAATGCTTGAAGCAGTCTTTAATTTGCAGCGCTAATTCGGAGTATATTTTGTTCAAAGCTCATGCTCCTCATTGATCTCACATTGCTGAAGCAGATATCATCATCTTGTGTATATCCTAATTGCTTTACACAAGGCTCTGGAAAACAATAAACATTATGGAAGTTGTTGAAGCTGCTGAGTAGATGACATCTTAAAGACCATTTTAAAAAGAAAAAAAAATTTAAAAAGATTGTGCAAGGTGAACTCTATACCTGGTTTTATATCTGAAAGTTGACCACTCAGCTAATATAAAAGGGTTGGTGCAGTCTTCCTGGCTGCTTGATGGTCAGTCATAGTCGTAAGAACTGTTTCTACAATCAATAGTTAATTATCTCCATATCTGCTAGACAAGATGGCTTTTGATCTTATCCTGTTCGTCAAACCGTGCGGCTGTCTGTTGAAACACTATTCATGATTTCATTACAAGCTTCTGGACATAATCCTTTACCTAGTTACTGATAGTGGGCTAAGTTGGATTCATAATGAGATGGAAGATAATAGATAGAAATGATTATGCTCATGAAAAAGGCTGTTCTTACTGCAATAATGAGATGCTTATGTCCAGGAGACGATTTTCATGTGATGGAAGTAAGTTGGATGCTCATATTGATTTTTGATTCTATGTTTAGAGAGGTAGAGTTGAAGTTTACACCTTTTATGTGGATGCTAAGCAATAGTGATTGATATGGTTACTTTGTTGAACTTGTCAAACCTAAAAGCATGGGTTTTGCTAATATGCCCATTGTGCTCTCAAAATAAGAACAAGGTTCTTATGAAGCTGTTGCTCAAGAGTGAAATGCCAGCTTATAATCATGCTTAATTACAAATAATGGGATTAGTAGGTGGTTGTGTGTTCAGTGGATATCAACTTCCTGTCTTAACTGATCAATGATCTTAACCAAAGCAATTTTTCTCACACGTTTACTTTGTGGGAGGAGGTCCGGCTCTTTTGTGCTTCTACTTTACATAGCTATATTCTCACCCTTTTTATAACCTCTTATTTTCTATTGAAATATATGTGTGGGCTATGTACTCAAGGCCTTCTTCTATCAACAGGATAACCTTTCATTTCCTCTTATATGTGCTGACTGGAATGCAGATGAGGAAATGTTACTTCTAGAGGTAGTTTTCTATCTTTCTGCTTGTGTTTAAATACTTCAATTATCATTTATTTCTCTATTCTATATTTTGTTTACAAGTTCTCTAAATGTATCTTAATGATCTAGATCTTTTACATAATTTTTGGAGGATTGCAGATCTCTTGCTTTTAGTTTATCACCTGTCCTCTTTTTCTTTTGCAGGGCATGGAAATGTACGGATTGGCAAACTGGGCTGAAGTTGCAGAACATGTTGGAACAAAAAGTAAATTGCAGTGTATTGACCATTATAATACCATATATATTAATTCTCCTTGTTTTCCGCTTCCGGTAAGTGATCCTCGTAACACAGTGCAGCATTACATCAAAGGCTTCAATATGAAAAGCTGAATCCATGTTCAATCTCTCTAGGACATGTCTCACGTTATGGGAAAGAGCAGAGAGGAACTTCTTGCCATGGCCAAGGAGCAAGGTAAACTCAAAAGCTTTTTTTGTTCGAGATGGATAAACTCTAGAGCTTTTCTTTCTCGTATTTTCTTTTGCTTTTTATATCTCTTAGTCGAGGTATGCAGAAGCTGGCTGGACCCACCATCAGTTAAAAAAAAGGTCTAAGCTTAAAGTCAGATTAGGACTAACTTGAATGAATGGAGCTAAGGGTGTTCGTCCCTCGGTTTAGCTCGGTTTTTAGACATTTTGGTTCGATATTTTTGGTATTCGGTTTCTTAAAATGCTAGACCAATACCATACCTGACTAAATTCGGTATGGTTCGACTTTTCTCCTTTCGGTTTCGGTTATTTTGGTTTGGTCAGCTTGGATAGAGGATTTTAACTCTGTTTTTTGTCTTTAAGAGGTAAAAAAATCATGGATAAAACAATAAATCAAAGAAAGTGTCTTCTAGAACTTCCAATTTCTAGAGAGAGCGAGTTAGAAGAAAGGTATGTGTGATCGTATATGAACTTTTGAACTGGACTACCATCAGTTTTGAAATAAATATAGCTGGGAAACTGAAATTGCTGATTTCTTATTTCTAAAGCCTAGGTGGGAAAGCCAGAAATGTAAGTAGGTAACAAAGGAAAAAGGGGGATAGGTAAAAAAGTAAACCCTATAAGGATAAAGGAAGTAAAATTTTAGGGTTTTTATATTTATATATAATCTAAAATATGTGTATTGTGTAAGTTAGTATGTATTTCAGTATGGTATCAGTATTCTGGTATTCTTTTTTTCTAAATACTGAACGCCATTTTTTTAAACACTTGAACCAAATACCATACCAGATACCGAAATTCGGTATATGGTAAATGATGCACACCCATAGACGGGGCACTGACACTAAAATGGTTTTGCTTCTTAGTTATCTGCTTGGTATGCTTTCTTGTCAGTGCATCAGTTTACTGTGTTCACTGCATAACACAATCAAGCTGTGCTTTCCTCCTACCTCACGTCGGACAGGACGATGTTTACTTCAATTGGCTGGTTCGGCCATTAGTCAAGAGATTGTGTCTGTATTGGGTTATAAACAGAATTTTGGCAGGCTTTTCTTGGACTCTGAATTTTCATTTTTCATTTGATGAATAAAAATTATATAGCAGACCAAGATCCCCTCTTTTATGGCATCAGAAAAATAACAAAAAAGGGGGATAGCCAGAAATATCTGGTTTCTGCATTCTTTCATAGGCCTGTCTGCTCTGCTCCATTTGTAGTCAACAGATATCATCATTTCTTGATAATGGAGTAATGATGCATTGGAGGAAGTACAAGCATATCCGCCATTCTCAGAATCACATTGTCTCTTACTAATTGAATGTTTATTCTTGTTAGGATATGCTGCTCCCCAGGAAGTGAATGTTAAAGAAGAGTCTCCATTCTCTGCAAGAATCAAGTATAGTTGGGTTTGTTCCAAATAAAAGCAAGTTTCATAATTTCTGTTCTCATACATTTGGACACGTATTTTCAGGATGGAAGATCAACGGGAAGAAAATTCAGCTGGACTTGCCTCAGGTAGTTTAGCTTCTGGCACAAGTTGCTACCTTTATGATCATTCCCAACTCAGCTCCCATTAAAAAAAGAATAAAGTAGAAATAAATTTTCTCCCGATGTCCTGCAGAGGCAGTAATATATGTATAATGTGTGTGAGTGTACGGAGAGAGCGATGGCGAGAAAATTAGTATACCTTCGGTTTATGGTGGCATATGTTCACTTACTTTCTCTATCATGTCGGATTTGGTTTCAGTTGGAGGTTCTGCTTCTGATACATTGACAGGAGCTGGAAAGAGGACATCTGGCGTACTCCACAGTAAGGAGAATCATGATAGCATCAAAGTGGAAGGTATCAACTGCTCTAGCATTAGAGCACAGAAAATAGTGGTGCTTACTGTTCGTGCACCATTGTTCGATCATGCATTAGGGTGTTCACTTTAAAATTCGGGTATCCATGTACTAGTCTTATAAAGTATGATTATTTAGTACTACTTCTTGTTGAGTGATGCTGTTCATAAATATTTTGAAAGCCAAATATGGCAAAGAAAGTTTTGCAAGTACATGCTTATTCCAAATTTCTACTTGATTGTGAATGGGAGATTCCATATCATTGCTGTAGTACTTAGATTTGATAATTTCTTTACAGTACACGTGGTAACTTTTTTATCTGAGAGAGAAATGCTAAGATGTTTTTGTTGTTCGACTTTAGGTTGTCCTGCAGACAGGAGTGTCGGAGAGAAAAAGCCTAGAACTGCAATGGATGAGGGGCCTTCTATGACAGAATTGAGTGGTTATAATTCCAAGAGAGAGGAGTTCGAAATTGAATACGATAATGATGCTGAGCAGATGCTGGCTGATATGGAATTTAAAGAGACAGATAGCAACGCTGAACATGAACTGAAACTGCGGGTATTGCGTATATACTATAAAAGGTAAGTAATCCTCACAGAACTGTGATGCTTGCTGGTAGAACCACCTATATTTTAGTTTTCTCGGGGATCTTGTGGATGAATAGTGGGCTTCAACTTGCCTTGAGCAACATAGCAATTTTGTAAAATTTTAACTGTTCCCTTCTGTGACGCACTTCTCTTCTGTCTGAAAAATAGATTCCATTCGACGTAAGTTTCTGTTGTCCGTATGCATTTTCAGTTGTCCTCAGATTGAAGGTAGTTCAATACCCTGTTGACATCTCTCTGGGTCTGGTTGATAATCTTCCCGTGATTGTGGTTTGGGAGGGGGGGGG
>ML477283.1:1299-16032 GCA_005239535.1 Nicotiana rustica
AACTTATCTCCTATATATATTCATAAATTAGTTTGGGTAGAATGAAACCTAACAGGCTTGCTTAGTCGGGTTTAATCGGTTGAGCGCCGGTCTCACCCCTAGATTTTGGGGCGTGAAAAACTTTGTATCATAGCCTAAGTTTTTAAAGTGTCCTAGGATGTCTCGGAGCCGTATCTAGTAGAGCCCTTCTTATCGGTGTGTTGTCGACCACATCTATAATTAGGGGGCTACTTGGATATTTAGGAATTTCACCCTTCTTTGATACTCCAATCGTGCGATAGAGCTCAATATAGGGAGTTAGTTTCCTCTCCAAGTCTTATTCTTAATATGAGTAATCTTGATTCTGCAAGTTTGAAGCCACAAGGAGGGGATGATCCCACCATTGAGTCCGAAGGGGATTGCCCAAAGGCTTATTAAAAGAATGTATTGAGCCCTAGAGGGATTAGTAGAACCTGTCGCTAAGGGGAGTACCCTTGTCCCTATTAATGTCACTGCACCACCAGATCGTGTAATATATAAGTATGTTACCAACGTACGTTAGGGATGTGGAGTCGAGGGGAATCGATTAAGTCGTCGCCCTATCAACCTAAAGTCGTTAAGTCAGTCACTCCTTGGTGCATCCTCATGAGCAACCCCCAGATTCTACTCACTATGTATGTACGTCCATAGTAGGGGAAGTTCTCATAATCATGGTCTTGACAAGACATTGAATCACAAAACATTAAATGTATTTACCCTTTGAACGAGATCCGCTATTTCGTGAGTCCACTCCACCACAAATTCACTTATTTGCAATATCTTATGATTTGAGCTCTGTAATCATGTCCTTGAATTGAGTTACAACTATAAAATTACTACTTCCCTCATGCCTTCCCAGACTTTCAACAAGAGACTATGCCCGAAGAATTTCTTATCGAATGAATGGATGAACAATTATCATATTTTCGCACAAAATAAAAAGATATTATTTCTCGACCCTTTTTTATTCTTCTATAATTCAAAATCCTAGGCCATTTTTCTTCGAGTTTCTACTTCAATCTTAATGTTGACATAATATCATAGTGAAGATCTTGCTTTGTTTCATCATCATCTATAGTATGGTAGTGCCCTCGCTCTATCTTTGTTGAGGCTTTCATTTTGGGCCTAGTGGTCGGAATCGGCAAGATTTTTATTTGTTTGGAGAGAATCTCCCTCTTCTCTGGCAGGTTATTTTCTAGATTTGGTCTGCTCAATTACTTTTAACACTACTAAGTCTCAATTGAAGCTAGGGTCTGTCGAGCCTCCATGTAGCTAAATCATGCTACTTATTCTTGTTGCTCATCTTATTCTTGAAGGTTGTTCTTCTTCTAGTTGTAAGGAAGACGAGCATTTTCGCTCCTCTTTTGGTTTGCATAATACTTGTTTGAGTGTCGCTATATGTTAATTTCTCTATGTTGCTACGAATTCAAATGATTTTGATGTTAGTAGTGGCTCCATTAGCCATGAGGCTTTTTGAGTTTACTCCTAGAGACCTCAAGTCCTCTTTCTGTTAATTCCTCCAATATACCTAGTCTTCCCCTGGTTGTTGTCCTATTTGTTTCCAATTCTAATTTTTGTAGTTGAAGGAAGATCATAATTGTGTCTTGGGCATCCTAAACTAAGGTTTCCGTTACCGATGCTAATCCACCCGAATCCCCTTGCCAATTCAGCTGAATCCAGGAAATGGGATAGATGCAACAATACCTTTATTTTCTAGTTTACTAGTTTTTGGTCCTCTGATATTACTGGGGTTTTCAGTATTCTGACATAACTAAATAAGGATATAGAATTATAGGTGGAAAGACAAGTCCATCCATCCTCTTACTTTAACTACGAATCTGCTTCATTCACTATCAGCTATATTATCCCTTCTCAATCCTATCCCCCTTAGAAGCACTATCCTTAAAGGTTGAACTCTGAACCAAAAAGAGTAGCTCTAATTTGAAAATACTTCAAGATATCTAGTCATTGGATCAACAAATGCCACAAATTATATGGGTTCCCACCTCATTTTAAGTTCATCACTGGTTGAGAGTATGCCACAATTGCTGAAATTGAAGGATCTTCCTCCAATGATGGATCATCTATTCATGTGCTAATCCAACAATTCTCTTCTCAGCCTAACTCTCTCTTTTAGTTTTGGGTTCACCAAGGAGCAATACACCTAGTAACACATTCATATGTCAAGCCTTTCTCTCGGCCAAGTCTTATTGCATATCCCCAATTTGGCTGGTAATAGTTGGTTTTGTAGAAGGGTGTTGTAATGCTTCATTGTGAAGTAGAGTTGCTAAACATAGTTAGATTTTTGAATTCTGGAGTTATACGTCACATGACTACATACCGAGATCTCCTTTCTAAAATTTAGCTCCTCGTAATCCCTTATATTATCACCCTTCCTAAGTGGTTACAATGTAAAGGTCACTTCTATAAGCTCTCTTACCTTCTCTTAATTTACCTTGCATCATGTGTCGTTTCTCCATATTTTTCAATACGATACTATCTCAATTTCTCAACTAGTTATCCAACTATATGATTTGGTTTAATTAACCTCGATTTTATGCACTCTACAAGCCCTTTGAGAGTGGGTAAATCTCCCTTTACTAAAGACTTCTAATGTCTTCAACTCAATTTAAGCGGTTGACTCCAAATGGCGCACTTTAGTTATGCTTCCTTACTATCCATTTCATCTGGTAAAACTCATTATAAATCTAATTTCATGCTTTATGGCATCAAAGGGGAAGTCTTATGGCATCAAGGATTGGGACATGTTCCTTTTGTTAGAATAAAAGATATTGCTCGTGTTCCTTGTAAGATTTTCTTTTAAACAATCATCTACCCACTGTGCTTGTCCCTGTGACTAGATAACTCAGGTTACTTTTCTCCGATTAGTACATTAAGACTTCTCACCCTTTTGGACTTATTCATATGGTCACTTTGAGGCCTTATTCTACACCTACTCACAATGGTTTTAAGTATTTTCTCACCGTTGTTGACAGTTTTGCTAGAGCTACATGTACTCGTCTCGTAGGTCCTAAAAGTAATGATTTATCTATACTTCAAGATGATAATTCCATGGTTCGAACTCAATTTTAGATCAAGTGTGTCCCCTTTTCAAGTCTTAAATGGGTCGGATTGGATGGGTTACGTGGCCTTCTGCTCACTCAGCTCCTAGGATTATTGGCAACGTCCTTGTCATGTATGGGGAATTTTTCTACCTTGGCATTCCACCGCCTTAGGAGGGGTTAGATTGTTTGAATTATGATAATCTCATAAGTAGATGACTTCTTTTCCCATCCTCATGCGCTTGTGGCATCGAGTCCTTATGTCGCTTATTGTCAGGAGTAAGATCCAATTCCATATGTTTCATTTGTGGCCTCTATCACACCCATGTTGCAAGAGTCATACCACTTGAGCTCAACTAATTTCCCTACACTCAGGGACACGACTGGTGTATCATACTTGAACACTTCCTTTAAATCTCAAGATCACGTACATAGTGTCCACCTCATCTAAGAATGATAGTTACCTCTATGCTTCATTTATCCGATAATTGATGTCATCACCAGGATTAAACCTTGTCAGTATCGTTAGTAGAAATCCTTGAGTCTCTTAGCATATAACCTCATGAAATACTCTGCTCAGCACATTAATGGATTCCTGAATAATTTCAGCCCAATCTTGAACTCCGATATTCCTTGTTGTATTAGATTTATTTGGTATTGAAGGTTCGAACGTGTCAAAGAGGAAGCATCAACCTGTGATCACGTATAATTGATAGGTTATTTTATGGTCAAGTTATGATAACACATATCAGAGTAATCGTTGAAGGTCATCATAGGTTTAGTTTTGGTTTTCCCATAGAGATTTAGAATTAGGAGGGTGAACAGATTATTCTCATTATTTTCCCCTGAAGATGTTATGTGAATTGATAATGAAGTGTTCATAAGCACATTTCCCATTAGGCTGCACTAGGAGTATGACGTTTCCCCATAGTTGTTCCTCACGTGTGTTGTGTTTTCATATGTCTATGTCCAAGAAGGTAGTTGGAGATCCTTTGTGTATCATCCCGATGGAAATTATTGAAGGTGAAGTTAATGGATAGTTAACTCATGCGAGGTATCTAGCTGCCATCTTTGTTAGATAAGTTTGGGGGTTGGGATTGTTTCCATGAAGGTGTTATGGCAAAGCTTGTGAGTCAAGGAGGCCACCTTGAAGTCCGAAAGTGTCGTGAAATATATATTCGTTTGATTGTATAACAATTTGTTTTTATTTGAAAGGTACATTATAAGTGTTATGATTTAAAAGTGTGCAGTCCATGTTACGGTATCATTATGATAATGTAGTGCTTGTAATGGTAATATTAGTATTATGTAAATATACGTTGTGGTGCTTTGTTGAGTTATGGATGAGTTGTTAGGATGGTTTTGGTGGTTCTCTGGCAGGTGGATACGCCTAGTTACAAAGGAAATGCTGCAGAAATTTCTGAAAAATTTGGGCGTTAGTCAAAAATTTAGGAACTTCAATTAGGTTAGAAAAGAGATATGTTATTTTAGGTGTTTGGGGTAGGCTCTACCTCTCATTCGAGGACGAATGATCCTAAGCGGGGGAGAATGTAAGGCCCCGGAAAATTTTGCTAAGCAATTTAGGATTTTGGGGTGCCAGGTAAGCTAATTATAATATTTTATGTGATATAAATGTGATGTAAATGAACTGGATGTGTAAATAAGTATATAAGTCATATAATAAGTAATGTAGGGTCCAAGGAGAGGCCTAAGTCTAAGCCAAATGGAAATATTTTATAATAGGCTAAAATTCCAAATGTGTTTGCACAAGTCCACACTTTGAACGAACATATCAAAATATATATAAAGTTTTATGTGATGAACAAACTATCAAATGAAATAGCTTCGAGTCTAGTTACCAACTCTTCAAACTGTTCATTATTTGGACATTCCTACACAAAGTTATGATCAAATTACCAAAAGCTGGAAAAATGTGATCATGTGCAGATCTGCGATCGCAAAACCATTATGCGGTCCGCATTTTTGATTTGCGATCGCAAATCTGGTCGCAAAGTGGCCCAGTGTAGCCCAATTTTGGGCACCTCTTTTGCGACGCATTTTTCGACCCACATTCTTGATTTGCGGTCCATTATGCGACCGTAGACCCGATTTCGGAGGCTTATTTTTCATATTTTTATAACCCAACCACATTTTAATAAATAGGCTTAGAGGCTTCATTTGGGGTCATTTTCTACAGATTTTGAGAGAGTTGAGAGCAATATAGAGAAAGAAGGATCCTAGCTTCATAATCACCCAAGTCTTCCTCAAGTCATCAATAATCAAGGAAGATAACTACTAGATTGTCCTCCATCCGGGTAAGTCCTACTTCCAAGATTTCATGCAAGAGGTTAAGGGTTCAAATATGTTGTGGGGGTTAGAAATATGCCACGCATGTGGGACTAAGTTGTAGTAAGTGATATTAAAAGAACTAATTTGGGTAGTTCATGTTAAAATTTGTTGAGGGAAGAAGGAATTGCCATTTTTAAAACTTGTAGTCTACTTCACATGTAAGATGATTGATGAAATTCCTAAGAGAGTTACACCATGGGTAACCTTCCTAATTATTAATCGATTTCCGCTATCTCTTTATAGATTGTTATTGCTATAGGTGTTGGTGTATTATAGAAACTTAAGGAAAAGTTCATTGAGGTATGTATGGCTAACTCTAATCTTCATAGAATGAACTCGTTGGTGCTCAAATGTACGGTATGGATTTACTTGTTTGATTCCCTAAAAGAATTGAGGGGTTCTATGTGTTAAGTCGGGAAACTCTTGCTTCTATGTTGTTTTAAGTCACTATCATGTCAATATGCTATTTGAAAGTATGAATTGTGATTTTCATGCTCTTTCCTTTATGATGTGTACGAATCCTTATATCTGTGTTGGTTCTAGTTAATATGAAAGATGAGTGTATGAAACGGTTAAAGAGAGGAATGTTACATAAATGGTTAAATATGCCCAAATGACAAGAACGGTATAATAAATGATGGGAAGAGATGTGAACTAAAGGATTTAATTGATATGGTTATGTCCCAGAGTGATATGGATTAGCCGATCGGGCCGAGATCGGACTCCATGTTGTACACATGGTGGTAATCGCATCGAAAATATGATATTGGTAATGTCTCAGTGGTTCAAGTGAGATGGCTTAGCCGGTCGGGCAGAGACCGGACTCCGTGTGATAACAATACGGTGGTAATTATAAAACTATGATATTGGTAATGTCTCACTATTTCAAGTGAGATGGCTTAGCCGGTCGGGCAGAGACCGGACTCCGTGTGATAACTACACGGTGGTAATTATGAAACTATGATATTGGTAATGTCTCACTATTTCAAGTGATATGGCTTAGCCGGTAGGGCACTGACCGGACTCCGTGTGATAACGACACGATGGTAATTATGAAACTATGATGTTGTAATGTCTCACTTGGGATGGCTTCGCCAGTCGGGCAGAGACCGGACTCCGTGTGATAACGACACGATGGTAATTATGAAACTATGATGTTGTAATGTCTCACTTGGGATGGCTTCGCCAGTCGGGCAGAGACCGGA
Organism: Nicotiana rustica; assembly: GCA_005239535.1. NCBI lineage: Eukaryota > Viridiplantae > Streptophyta > Magnoliopsida > Solanales > Solanaceae > Nicotiana > Nicotiana rustica. The sequence continues at coordinate 7,934 of ML477283.1, forward strand.
CTCCGTGTGAAAATAACACGGTGGTATATTAAAATTATGGCACTTGGATTTAAAGAACTACTATCCAAAAGATGGAAAAACAGAATAAGAAACCATGGTGACTCTTGGTTGTGTTTCCCCTATTTTTGTGAATTGTTATTCGATGTCTTTAATTGCATTACTACATGTTTGTTGTTTATTTTATCTAGATTAGAGTATGTTCATACATACTAGTACTATTCAATGGTACTAACGTCCTTTTTGTCGGGGGCTCTACATATTCTTATGGATGCAGGTGGTTCCTTAGTAGGCAAGCTGATCGTAGTTAGCGGCGTTTCTTCTCTCTTGCCACAGCAATCTTGGTGAGCCCCATACTTTCCGAGGTCAAGTATTGTGCGTGTTGTTCCACTCTTGTATTAGTATTAGTTACTGTAGTTTGAGGTATTAGCCGGAGCCTTGTTTCCGGCATTTCTATATTTTCCAGCAGTTGGATTTAGAGGCTCCGTAGACAGGTTATGGGTGGTGTCGGGTATTGGAATTAAATCAAAAATATAGGTGTTTGGCAAATATGTTTTTCATCGTATCTATGTATTTGTAACATTTTGGATATTATGGTTGAAACCGTTAATGAAAACAAAAATGGAAGTTAATGAAATATTTATAAAGTGTGATTAGTAAAACTTATCTCCTATATATATTCATAAATTAGTTTGGGTAGAATAAAACCTAACAGTCTTGGTTAGTCGGGTTTACTCGGTTGAGCGCCAGTCTCACCCCTCGGTTTTGGGGCGTCACAACGAGCTACCACCTAAAGGGATAAACCACAATAGGGCACTACACATCACAGTGCAATGTGAAGATAAGTTCATCGCCCGGGTCCTGATAGACGGAGGGTCCACCCTCAACATTTTCTCGTTGAGGACTCTGAAGAGGTTGGGCAAGGGCCTACATGAGATACGAGCATAGACTATGAATGTGTAAACGTTTGATGGGTCTCAAAGGGCTTCCATTGGAGAAACTAATCTATGCCTGCAGATGGGTCCTACTTGGTTTGATGATGAATTTCATGTGCTAGACATATCCGCCTGCTACAATCTCCTGCTAGGTCGACCTTGGATACATGCCGCTGGGGTCGTCCGTCTACTTTGCACCAGGCTGTAAAGTTTGAATGGAACCATCAAGAAGTGATCATCCATGGAGATGGGAGCATCCCCATTTACACCAGTCAGACTATTTCGGTTGTAGGAAACAGGCGGAAGTTAGGTGGAGAAACCTACCACCGCATCGAGCGTGTTATCGCAATCGAAAAGGATAAGTGGTGGAGTAGCAAGATGGAAAGCATACCGGCATGGAAAGGATATGAACCTGGTAAGGGGCTGGGTAAAAATCTTCTAGGTATATCCAAACCAGTACAGCTGAAGCACCATGGTACAACCTTCGGTCTAGGATATCAGTACACCTGGTAGGAATATCGGAATTGGTCGCCACCATGGCGTGGTCCGTACTATCCTCTTGAGCAACCTGTGCCGCACTTGAATCAGACCTTCCATAAATCCGATATCATATGGGGATCAGAGGAAGAAAAAGCATTGGAAACGTTGAGGAATTTGGTCTTGGAAGACGATGATATGGACTGCTGTGTAATAGTCGAGGAGGAGGAGGAGGAAGGTCCTACTATCCAGACAGTGGAGAGGGGAGCATTCCTCAAGAACTAGATTTTTAAACCATCAAGGGACCGACGAGTCCCGGGGTAGCAAGGCTGATAACATTGTTTACTTTTGAAAATGATTTCCTACTTTGCATTTGTTTTAAATAATATTTTCAGTGTTTCGTTTCGAAAAACATTATTTGAGTTATTGAAATCATTTTGTCTAACGCTTTAAATGGCTTGATATTTTATTATTATAATTCTTCCTTCATATTTTCTATCTTGATGAACCAACGACTGTGATATGTAATGAGACAACGCAACAAAAGGACAGTGATTCATAAGAAATAGAAGAAGAGGATGTAATACCCGAGGAGATTGTCAAAGAAGTGGAGGATTTTGATAAGACGCCCAAGTCCAACCTGGACGAGACCGAGATAATAAACTTGGGGGATTTCGAAGCCATCAAGGAAACCCGCATAAGCATCCATTTGTCACCGTTAGAAAAAGAAGAATACACTCGTTTCTTGAAAGAATATAAGGATATATTTGCATGGTCATACGATGATATGACGGGGTTGAGCAAATCCATAGTAGCTCACAAGTTACCCACAAATCCAATGTGTCCGCCAGTGAAGCAGAAACTCGGGGAATTCAAACCAGACATGAGCTTGAAAATCAAGGAGGAAGTTACTAAGAATATCAAAGCCAAGGTCCTCAGGGTAGTGGAATACCCAACTTGGTTATCCAACATTGTACCGATTCCTAAGAAGGATGGAAAGGTCAGAGTCTGTGTTGATTATCAGGATCTTAACAGATCAAGCCCAAAGGATGATTTCCCGCTACCGAATATACACATTCTGATTGATAATTGTGCCAAGAATGAACTCCAATCCTTTGTAGATTGCTTCGCAGGTTACCATCAGATCTGGATGGACGAAGAAGATGTTGAAACCTTCATTACACCGTGGGGAGTGTACTATTACAAAATGATGCCATTCGGTCTAAAGAATGATGGAGCCACCTATATGAGGGCCATGACAACCGTTTTTCATGACATGATACATAAAGATATAGAGGTATATGTGGATGATGCCATCATTAAATCCAAGAAGGCTGCATATCACATGACATATTTGAGGAAATTCTTTGACCAGATACAGAAGTACAACCTGAAGCAAAACCCTGCAAAGTGTGCATTCAGGGTTCCTGTCGGAATGTTGTTGGGATTCATCGTCAGTCGTGGTGGAATAGAGTTGGACCCATCAAAGGTCAAAACCATCCAAGAATTACCACCACTAAAAAGCAAGATGGATGTGATTAGTTTCTTGGGACGCCTCAACTACGTCAGTCGTTGCATAGCACAGTCCACAGTAATATGCGAGCCAATTTTTAAAATGCTGAAGAAGGACGATGCAACTAGTTGGACCGAGGATTGTCAAAAAGCTTTTGACAAAATCACGGAATACTTGTCCACACCACCCGCCTTAGTTCTGCCAGAGCCTGGTAGACCACTAATACTCTACCTTTCCATGTTAGATGGGGCTTGCGGTTGTGTTCTAGGACAGCATGACGAGACAGGGAGAAAGGAACATGCCATATATTACTTAAGTAACAAGTTCACTCCTTATGAAGCATGGTACTCTCTGCTAGAACGCACTTGTCGCGCTCTAACCTGGATAGCTCATAAGCTAAGGCACTACTTTTATGCTTATACGACATATCTCTTATCAAGGATGGATCCCCTCAAGTACATCTTTCAGAAGCCCATTCCAATTGCAAAACTGGCCAAGTGGAAAATCTTGCTGAGTGAATTCGACATCATCTATGTAACTCAGAAAGCAGTCAAAGGACAAGCATTGGCAGACCACCTTGTTGAAAATACTGTAGGAAGATAATACGAACCCCTGAAAACGTATTTTCCTGATGAAGAGGTATCATTCGTAGGAGAAGACATTGTTGAAGCCTACGATGGTTGTAGAATGTTTTTTGACGGGGCGGCAAACTTCAAAGGGGTCGGTATCGGAGCCGTCTTGGTATCGGAAACTGGTCAGCATTACTCGGTGTCTACAAATATCAGATTCCCCTACTAACAACATGGCGAAATATGAAGCTTCCATATTAGGGCTCAACCTGGGTATTGATATGAACATTCAGGAATTTCTAATGATCGGTGATTCAAATATGCTTGTGCACCAAGTATAGGGAGAATGGGCTACCAAAAATTCCAAGATACTACCATATCTGCATCATGTGCAAGAAATGGAGAAAAGATTCACAAAGATAGAATTCTGACATGTCCACAGAATTTAGAATGAATTTGCAGATGCATTGGTTGCCTTGTCATCAATGATACAACATCCAAACAAGAACTTCATTGACCCCATTCCAGCAAGGATCAATAATCAGCCGGCATATTGTGCTCACATTGAAGAGGAAACGGACGGAAAACCCTGGTTCAACGACATCAAAGAGTACTTGGCAAAAGGAGAATACCCGGAGCATGCAAACCATACTCAGAAACGTGCACTTCGGAGGTTGTCCAATCACTTCTTCCAAAGCGGAGGAACCCTATGTAGAAGAACTCCTGATCTGGGACTGTTAAGGTGTGTTGACGCAAAAGAGGGTTCCAAATTGCTCGAGGAGATACATGCCGGAACTAGCGGCCCACATATGAATGGATTGGTCTTGGCCAAGAAGATACTCAGGGCCGGGTATTTTTGGATGACCATGGAAACAGACTCCATTTGGTATGTTCAGAAATGCTACCAATGCCAGATACATGCATATATGATACGAGTACCGGCAAATGAGCTTAATGCAACAAGCTCACCTTGACCCTTTGATGCCTGGGGAATGGATGTCATCGGGCAAATCGAGCCCACCGCTTTAAACGGGAACCAGTTCATTTTAGTGGCCATCAACTACTTTGCTAAATAGGTCAACACCGCAACCGAATAGTTTGTCGATTTAGGGTTCCAGAGTCCATTTGTAAAGACCCATAGAATTCTTAACTAAAATGATGCCCGGATAGATCCCCATGTTGATATAACTATAGAAATTCTTAAGTAGTACCTTTTTGGAGTGAAAAGCACCCCAGGACTTAGAGGATAGAATTTTTCAAGTTTGTGCGAATCGGCGGTCCACTATGTGATCGCATATAAAGTATGCGGACCGCATAGTGGTCGCATAGTTGGACAGATTGTTGTCCATATTGACAGCTATGCGGCCCAAAATGCGATCGCATATCATGTATGCGGGCCACATAGTTGTCGCGTAATTGCACCTGAGTTTTTATGGAGGGAGTTATGCGGCGCACTATGCGTCCGCATAACAGGTATGTGGACCGCATAGTTGTCGCACACCCGGGCAGGTTCCCTTTTCTTTTTGGCCCAGCTGAAGGCCAATAATGCGGCAGGTTTGCGGACCGCATAACCAGAATGCGATCGTATTTCGGATCGTAAACCTGCATCGGGGCTCCTATTTTCTAATTTTTAAAACCTGACCCCATCCAATATAACACCCATACCTCTTACTTTTAACCATATTCTAATAAAATAGAGAGAGGAGAGAGTGGGTTCTAGTGAGAGAGAGCCCCAACATCATCAAATTTGATCCTCCATCACTACTCAGGCCTGAATTGATCGAGTAGGACACCATTTCTTCACTACAAGAGGTAAGCTTCTACTACATCAACCTTAATTTCCAGATTTTTGTTAAAATGAAACATGGTTAGGTGAGTTCATGAAGATGGGGGTAGGAATCATGCATGCATGTAACCAACTAGTCATAATCTAGTAAAGGGAACTGAGTTAAAGTAATATTTCACTAAAAAGAGGCCATTTGATCTAAAGGAACACCTAGTGTTTTATAGGATGCTCAAGTGAATTGAAGACATGATCATTATTCCTAATTCTAAGTTCAATTATGCCACATTGTGAACTAGATTGAAGGTGCTAGAAGGTCCGGTGATTGTGGTAGAAATTAAGGAAAAATCCCAAATCGAGATACGTATGGCTAACTCTAATCTTCATAGGATAAACCTATCGGTGTTCACTTTCCGGATATGATTCTCTTGTTTGATTCTCTACGGATTTTACGTGCCTTATGTGTCAAGTTGGGAAATTCTTGCTTCTATGTCGTTCTATGTTACTCCCATATCATTATGCTATTTAAGGGTATGACTTGTGATCATTATGCTCCTTCTTTTACTATGTGTGCAAATCCTCTTATGTGATGGTTGTGGTAGATGTGAAAGATCGAATTGATAAGAAATATGAATCAAAGGATTGGAGTGATATGAAATATGAATCAAAGGATTGGAATGATATGAAATATGAATCAAAGGATTGAAATATGAACCAAAGGATTTAAATGATATGAAATATGAATCACAAGAGTGAAATGACATGATATGTTAATCAAAATATGGAAAATGATAAAAGTGAACTAATAGATCAAAGAAATGATGGGTGATGTCCTAGGGTGAGATGGCCTAGTCGATCGGGTCGGGATCGGTCTTCATGTCGTACACATGGAGACATTCGGATTGAGATATGACATTGATTATTGCCTCACTGTTTCAGTTGAGATGACCCAGCCAGTGAGATACCGTACTCCGTGTGAAAATGCCACGGTGATGATATGAGATATGATGTTATTGGTGCCTCACCTAGGATGGCTTAGCCGGTCGGGCCGAGACCTGATTCCGTGTGACAATGACACGATGATTTAGTAATAAGAATAATAATAATACTTGGACTTAAAATAATATTAAACAAAAGATGGAAAAACGGGATTAGAAACATGGTGACTCTTATTTGTGTTTTCCCCTACTTCAGAGAATTGCTATATGATGTCTCTATTTGTATCCTGTCAAGAGTAGAGTTTGTTCATACATTCTAGTACTATTCAATGGTACTAACGTCCCTTTTGTCGGGGGCGCTACATCTTGTTAAATGGATGTAGGTGGTTCAGTAGTAGGTAACGTCGATCGTCGATAGTGCTGCTTTCTCCTCCTCCCTTCAAAAGTTCTGGTGAGCCCCATTTCCTCCTGGGGCCGTGTGTAGATACATGTTGATCTCTTTTGTACATGTTGTACCTTTTGAGGTATAGTCGGGGCCTTGTCGCCGGTAGGTCTATGTATATATCTCCGAACTCTTAGAGGCTCCGTAGACACTTCTGTGGGTTGTGAATATGTTTTGGGTAGTTGTTGGATTTAATCATAATCGTGATTCCGTATCGTGAATATTGTAATTGGTATGTATGTTTTAAAAGATCTAATGTTGTGTCACGACCCGAAATCCCACCTTCAGGCCGTGAATGCGTCTAACGTTGCACCCGTTAGACTAGCCAACGTACACAATTACATTAACATATTAACACTGAAATAACATAAATAACTAGAACATACAAATACCCGTAACACGATTCGTTTACAATATCCCGGAATGTGGAGTCACTAACTCACGAACTGTCTATGAGATTACTAAATACAAAGTCCAAAGAAATAATACATAGCTGTCTCAGAACTATGACAAACAAGACAGAATGGAATGATAAGGACGGAGGAGACGCCAAGTCCCACGAACGTCTGCGGGTCTACCTTGAAATCTCCGGAGTGGACTGAAGGATGCTCCCTCAATCAGTGTCCACCGCGTCCGGCTGCAGGATCTGCATAACATAGAGAAGTGCAGGTGTAGCATCAGTACAACCGACCCCATGTACTGAGCAAGTGCCGAGCCTAACCCTCCCCGAAGTAGTGGCGAGGCTAGACACGACAACGATAACCTACCTGTACAGTTCTACCAAAAATATAGCAAGGAATTAACAAATATTTAACAGATAAACAAGTAATACGGGGACAAGCAAAGGGGGCAACAGGTAAGAAGCAAAATGAGATGTCGAACACAGCAAATAAATAGATAAATGAATGGCACGTCATCACCCTTCGTGCTTTTACTCTCTTCCTCACGATACAACAAGTAAATATATGAAATGATTGCAATAATAAATAAAATAAATTGCACGGCATCACCCTTCGTGCTTTACTCTCTTCCTCACATTGAAATAATTAATAAATGAAATGAATGGATGACACAGCATCACCCTTCGTGCTTTACTCTCTTCCTCACATTGCAATAATAAATAAATGATTAATATAAATGAATGGCACGATATCACCCTTCGTGCTTTACTCTCTTCCTCACATTTCAATAATAAATAAATGAATAATATGAATGAATGGCATTGCATCACCCTTCGTACTTTACTCTCTTCCTCACATTGCAATAATAAATGAATGAATGATATGAATGAATGGCACGGCATCACTCTTCGTGATTTACTCTCTTCCTCACATTGCAATAATAAATAAATGATTAATATGAATGAATGGCACGGCATCACCCTTCGTGCTTTACTCTCTTCCTCACATTGCAATAATAACTAAATGAATAATATGAATGAATGG